>WJEZ01003354.1:0-11013 GCA_009869925.1 Thalassaphorura encarpata
TGTTAGGCATTCTTTGAGTCAAGTCTAGCCTAAAATGAAGGGCCTTATATTAAAAGAAACTGCGACGTATTATAATGATTTAAAAGTTAGAATTCCGCAATTTCACTATTTTTATCGTCTATTTGTTCGTAAGTTTTTATTTGTGGTTATTTGGTGTTTTGATTTTGAAAGAGAATATTTTGTCAATTGTCAACATCCTAACTATCTGCGCAGTGCTTTAGTTTTTGAGGTAAAGAAAATGACAAATTCGCTGTAAGGATGATGTGCGAGAAATCCGATCCCCACGAACACACCAAATTGCGAACTCACCCTGTGGATTCTGGGTTTATAAGAATCCTGGATATCCGGTGGTCACATCCTTTCAAATTGTCCATGGAATCATGGATGTGGGATGTCATTAGTGCCTCCGGTTCTGTCCTGAAATAATAATACGAAAAATATTGTCACAGGAATAATCATTCTCAGGTTTCAGTTTCAGACCTACGAATTCAACAAAATGTACGACAGAACAGGCAGTTTCCAGTTTCGTGTTCTTTCTTATGATCTATTCCCCAAACTCGTCTTTTTAATGGAGATCTTCTGCTTCTTAAGCTCCATGGAGTTTAATTCCAGAAAGTTCTGGTATTCGCACCCCAGTGACGACGACAAATAATATTTTTGATCATTTTATGCTATACGTGTGGAAGTATTCTCCTATTTTTCATTAGTTAATAAAAATTCAATTCAAGCCAAAATAATTACATTCGTAATTCATAAAGGATAAAGGATGAGGTAGTGCTTAATTTTCAGCATCTTTATGTGATTTTTAAATCCGTAGAATTAGAAAAACCTTCCTTATTCGTAATGATCAGGCCAGGAATACTATGGAATTTGAATATTTTCTTCCTTGATGTTTTGTAAAAAAAACTTACGTTTAACATGTCTATTTATTTGTCGAACATTTTATTCGTTTCACCTCATCCATGGTTGAGCGTTTTACATTATTTACTTTTAGTACTAGTCTGATTGAGTTTGAGTGATTGAGTCTTGGGTGTGAAAATTCCTTGTCTAATTCTGAATAGTTGAGCCAAAGTTGCTATGAATATGATTAACTGAAAATTTTAAAAGTACCTCTTCTTCTGGTCATTATTTAGTATTTCTTGCCATACATTATTAAAAAGTGAACCAGTAACGGATCAATTTAACGAAATCGAGTCCAGGGACGAATCGTTATCGCTGAAATTACTCATCGCTCTGCTCTGGCATCGAACATCGGACTGTTTGTCCCCATTCCCCATACCGTACGAGCATTTCAGCTTTTCTACTCAACTCAACATTACAGAATTCTAAGTGCGAGTGTCATTGGATGGTAGAGCCAGCTAGTGTTCGAGAATACGATTAATTCGTTCAACTCAGAGTTATTCCCTCTAGCCGCTGATGCTTCTTCTTCTGATTGATCAGCATCAATACTTTCCCCTATGGGGAAGAATAAGAAATATAAAAACTAATCAATTTACGAAAAACCTCAATTTTATAGTACTAAATAATACACGTAAAACAAATTAATATTTGTACTGACAAAATTAAGTGCAAACGGCATGTCTTTAATACTTTACTGTAATAAATTAACAATATTTTTGAGTTAACAATTATCCTAATTAAATGAATTACCCTTAATCGTAACTACCTATTGAACTATCTGTGTAGGTAAAAATGATTGCTCTAGTCGCGATTGAACATATGATATCAGTTTTAAGATTTCGACTTTTTAGCTGCCGATTTGGACTCAGACGGTTTATTCGTTCGATGATATTTTCCAAGATGAGTCCTGAAATTGGCAACTTGAGCAAAAGTCATTGCGCACAATTTACATTCATAAGGCTTTTCCCCCGTATGAGTCCGACGATGATAGACCAAATTAATTTTCTGTGCGAATTTTTTTCCACACTGTTCACATTTAAAGCGTCTTTCCCCCTTATGGATTCCGGAGTGAGTTTTGAGCGTATAGACACTTGCAAACCATTTTTCACATTCCTCACATTGGACAGATTTCGGATTTGACGGAATGGATTGCTTTCGATTTTGAGATTTTAATTTGCCCGTACTGCTTCGGGTACTCCTCGGTTGAACTGGAGAAGGAAGAATTTTCTCTTCAGAAGGTTTCAGGGGCACGGGCACGGGTATGTCTCTTGGTTCCTCACTAAAATGGAGAGCAAATTTAAAATTATTTAAATGACAGGAACTGGAGAAATAGCAGAATAATAAAATTTACCAGGAATAACTTGACCACTGGTTTTCTTCAAGTTTAGGCAAATAAGGGACCGGCTCCAGATTGAACAAGCTAAAATTAAAGACGATATTTTGTACAACTTATTACACATAATTAATATTGTTAATTAGACAAGCCATGAACCGAACAAATATGATCAGTAGTTGTAGTAGTATTTATCAATAACTTATTTCCCTTACCAAGGTTCAAGTGTGCTTAGTTGTTCATTCTTTTCATTCTTGATATTCAACATACTTCCAATTCCAAATTCAGATTTTACTTTACATAATTCTGTATCTTTGTCCATAATATGTTTTTCTAAAAATCCAAGTTGATGTTCATGTATACGTACATCATCATGTTTATGTTGAAAAAATTCTGATCTGTTATTGAATCCACGATGACAAATGTGACAAATGTACCACATAATTGTACCGTCACTGATGCACATGTCCGGTTCCATATTGGTAACTAAAAACGTTAGCTGATGCCGATACAAAAATTAAATTAGGGAGTACGGGCATGGGAAAATACATATTAAAGAAACTTTATTTTGGTTGAGAAAAAATATTTCTCTCCCTCTCTTTTTATTTTGGTTTGGGTGCTTTTGAAGTGTTGGCGGTGGAAAAATCTTTGCTCTTGTGAATTATCAACACTACCCAGTTGCTGATAATTCATTGATCATAATTTTAACAGCAGTGACAGTAACTCCTACGACCATTCCTAAGAACTATTAAATGTGTGACCTTTATTGACGAAATGCGCGAGCATTCTCGTCTATGCGATTGCGTGCCCCGTGGTCCGTACGCTCTCTACAGGTCGCAATTCTTCACCAAAACGCAAATTTCTTCGTATTTGAGCTTTTCAACCCTTGGCTCCACCGGTGTGCTCTGGGCGACTCGCTAAGTACGGGGGATCAGGCGCCTAACTATATAAATCAAATCAAATGGAAGCGGATATAAACCGAATATTGTCAAAGCGACCATGTTTCTATAGAAGCAAAATAACAATCGCGTTTCACAATCAATAGTACAAAATGGTGCTGCTTAATTTCGGCTTGTGAACACATCTCCCAGAGTTTTTAACCGATTTTCAAAAACTCTACGCTAATCGACACATCACTGATTTGACTGAGCCACTGGTTTGTACTCTGACGGTCGTGGCCCAAAAAACTTCCTCCATCGGTACCAAAAATTCAAAAAATAAAAATCGACAAATTTCATCTAGCGCTTCACGATAGATCCTGCTACATTACAATGTTGTGTTTCAAGTAAGATTGGTTTGCATGACAACGTTATACACTAACTAAGATTTTCAAAATTTTGAACGTTTTACGAACCAATCATCATTTTGATTCTTCTACTTATAGCTTCAGCCCGCTCCAATTTGAACGTTTGCAACGGTTTATATTCGATTTACTACCATGCATTTCGTCAGTTTATGTGGTTACACTGGTTTATTAGCGAGCAAAGCATACAATGCTTGCACAGCTATTGCAGCCGTGCAGTCATGTCCGTTCGCGCCCTACAGGTCGCAATCCTTAACCAAATCGAAAAAAGCCTCGGATTTGAGCGTTTCTGCCCTGGGCTCCCCCGGTGTGCTCTGGGCGACTCGCTAGATAGTTGGGATCAGGCGCCTAGCTATATAAACCGATTCAAATGGAAGCGCAGATTGTACATTATCTAATAACACGAATACACGGCAAAAACGAATACAAGCCACCGACAAATTTTGTCTTGTATCTTCACAAGTTTTTCAACCCTGTGGTCCATCTTGTTCCATTTGAACGGAATCATACCAGTATGGTACAAAATAGTCACAATCTCACCAATCAACTCAATCGTTGGCTGAACTTCCATAGTACTACACTTAAGTGGATTTGCTTCCGTTCGTTGCTGAATTATTAAGATTTTTTTATAAATATGAGGGATTTTGCACTCTCAATGCACAAAAGAAATTTTATTTTCGTTTGATTCTGTAACCAATTTCTAAGAGCTATACTGAGTTTAGTTTTCTCGTAAAATTGCTGCTGCTAGTACATCGCAATAGCCTTATATGTATGCTAAAGAAGAAATTATTAGCGTGGTCGTGAGTGATGAGGTGGTGAGAATCCAAATTCCGACTAGTGGAAGAGAAATATCCATTAGTTCAGCCCCGTTATGTTTTACGCTGATTTGATTTTCGTCACTAATGTATAACTGAAATTACGCTGCTGATTGTTGAGGTAGATTCATTTAGGTTATGAAGCTCTATAAAGTTGACTGATATTAAAACTAAACTAGACTAATATAAAAACCTACGTTGAGTGGTTTTTGAGCACTGTGGTGAGCACACTCCAGTTAACAAAATTTCCACAAAGTTTAATTAAATAGAAACCCATACACGACAGCTATAACTAAAAAAATAATTGGAAATAAAAATTTAATTTTAGGAAATTTTGTGAGGCAAACAAAGACGAATTCGAGAAAATGGTAAACTATCCTCAAAGCAGTTGAATTAAATATTACTTCTTCAAAACAGAAGTCAACTTAAAAGGATTGAATAAATTAAACCAATCACGCAAGCACAAATTCACAATGAAATCAATTTTTAATTCACATAAAACTCAAAAATTTATCAAATCTTTAATTTCTAAGACTTAAAAATTAAATCACTAACAAACGACGACGACCCAAAATATCTTGTTTTTTTCCCTAATTTGAGAAGTTAAGAAAATTACCGACAGCTGTATACCGTTTACCCTTATTGCTTTTTCAACACTTTTGTCAGCCTAAAATCATTTAATGGCGAGAAGGATATTTGCAGTAAAATTCAATACGAAACCAATTACAACAATGTAAGTGTCCCTGTTGATCTGACCAAAAATCCCAATTGCAAACTTTGGGGATCGCAATGACTTTGCATATTTAATTAAATACATCGAGTTCGTACGTGTCATCCTTGCTTGAATAACTTTTAAGTAATTATCACAGGACCCAATTAATCTTGCCCCAACCTTGATATAACAATACAAATACAAGTTGTACAATATTTGGGTTGCAATGCACACTATTAATATTGGAAATGGGAATGCAATTTTGATTACACCAGCTATGCTTAATGCAGTTCCTACCATCAAATAGCCCATTACGAAGGGGTAGAGAAACTTAGTTGTACTTTCGTTTGATTGGGTGAATAACATAAAAATTCCTTGGAAATTTCTCATGCTGATTTCTCCATGCAGACGAACAGTAGAAATTGTCCACGCCTCAACGTCATCAACGCTATTATTACAAATGATAATATCACAAAAATAATAGAATCAAGCTGCAGTTTTTCTTTCTAAACAGAAACTAACCACAAGTCATTCAAGACATCCTTTGTAAAATAAATGGATGGAATTGCTATGGCAGAGAGAAACCAAAATGAGGATAGTGCACAAAACACGAATCCAAATTGCACGATCCCCAAAATAGCAAACACTGGAATCGGCGTAGGTTTTTGAGTCCAAATTTTGGGTAAAATCGGAGTTAAAACATGGAATTTCGGATTTATGAAGTACGCAGATGAGCGGAGAATTATAAGGACGATAAGAATGCCTATAATGGAGCGTAGAATTAAATACGGTCTGTCTGTTTTCCTTTGAGAAACACTAACTCGCCTGTACAATCCTGTAATGTAAATTGAAAGAATTTAATATTCTTGTGTAATATTCATATTTTAAAGTAAATCTTGTGTAGTTACGGCTATAATTCTTGTAAAATAAGATGACATCGTTCATTAGTTTTTGGACTTGTTCCGCTTGGTAGAATAGGTGCAAATCAAATACGAGTGAAATAAAGAAAACGAAAGCAAGGAATAGTTGCATGAATTGTGAGGTGTCCGACAAATCAATGTTTCGTAAATTCAGAAGCATACGCAACCCATTTGTAGAAAGTAAAAATTTTAGCACCACCGCAAACACAAATATTAACCACCGACGAATCTTGTCTTGCACCTTGACAATATTCTCGACTCTTTGCTTTTTTTTATTCCATTTGAATGGAATCATACCACTGTGGTACAAAACTGTCACAATCTTACCGACCAACTCAATCGTTGGCTGAACTTCCATTTTGCAAATTAATACGATATGGATTTTGAATTTTATCAGACTAAAGTGTGGGCAAAAGTGACAAAAGACGCTTCGAAGTGGCTGTGAGAATGACGAATGGACAGTTGTGGTGTGCGTGCAGCAGTGTAATTTTTAGTTTACTATAGCTTAACTAACATTAACATTTATCATGTAATATCTCGAATGTATTTTGGTTGGTTTGGTCTTGGTCAAGGTATTCAGGAAGCGATGGAATTTATTAAAAAGTAAAATTAATCGTACATGAGAATCCTTAAACACAAGTCTTAGAAGCTGTTAAAAATATAATTTTGATACTTGCCGATATAACCTACATAAACTCCACTTAAATTAAATATGACGTCGGCACAACTACAAGAGCAATTTGATATACATATTTAATTTTATAGTAGAGCTGGATTGCTTGGAATTATGAAACCTTGAAAGGTGGCTAATTAAAGATAAAATAGATTAATAAGAATAATGGCGAGACGTGATCTACCATGGTGAATTAAACAAACCTATATATCTACTCTTAAATTTAAGCTGAATTTGAACAATAAGTTCAATGAAAAGAAATTTTGAAACAAAAGTTTTTGTTCAATCATTTCAGGGTGAGTAGAATATTTGCTGTAATATTCAATATTGTATCAATTGCAACGATATATGTGTTCCTGTTTATCTGACCAAAATTACCTATTGCAAATTTTGGAAGGTGTAAGGAGTTTGTGCATCTAATTAAATACTTGGATTTTGATTTGATTCAAATTCAAATTCAAATTCAAATTCAAATAATCTTTATTCAAGTGTCACAAATGGATCAATAAAATATTGATCATCTTTGTTGGGACGGTTCTTAAATAATTATCGCAAAATCCAATTACATCTGCCACACCCTTGATATAACAATACAAATACAAGTTATACAATATCTGGGCTGCAATATTCAATAGAAAAACTGGCAATAGGAAACCAATTTTAATTATACCAACTAAGCCTAAAGCGGTTCCTCTCATTAGGTAGCCCAACACGAACAGATATAAAAATTGAGCGGTGCTTTCATTTGTTTGTGTGGATAAAATGAAGATCCCTTTGAAAGTTCTCATGCTGACTTCGTGGTTTTGTCGAACTACCGATGTCGTCCATGTCTCTGAGTCTTCAATGCTGCTTGTTATTAACAAACCAAAATTAGAAACAGAACTACAACATAAACTTGAATTTAAAAAATCTTACCATAATTCTCTTAATACATCCATTGTAAAATAGATACCTGGAATTGCTAGAGCTGTAAGAAACCAAAATGATGCCAAGGCACAATAAAATGATCCTAGTTGACCAAGCCCAAGGATTGCAACGAATGGGAATGGTGTGGGTCTTCTAATCCAAGCTTTTGGCAAAATTGGAGCAAACACATGGAGTTTCGGGTTGATTAAATATGCAAATGAGCGGAGAATTACAATCGTTGCAAGAATTGTTATTATAGCGTACGATTAAATAAGGAATGTCGTATTTTCTTTTAGGAACACCAGCACGCCTGTACTTTCCTGTTAAATTAAAAGGAAAAACACAAATGCAAGGATTAATTTCATAAATTGTGCCGTATTTGATAAATCAACATTTTTCATATCCACAAGCACTTTTATGCCACATGCGGACAGTGTGAGCTTTAGCACCACTGCAAGCGCAAATACTAACCACCGCACCGGCGGATTTTGTCTTCCACCTTGACAATTTTTTCGACTCTTTGATTTTTACGATTCCATTTGAACGGAATCATACTACTGTGGTACAAAATAGTCACAATCTTGCCAATCAACCCAATCGTTGGCTCTATATCCATTTTTTGTATAAATTGCGTATTCAGCTTATTTTCCGGCTGTCGGTTTAGAAATTTATTGGGAACTGCGAAGTCTAGGAATCATATTTCACTTTATATCGAAAAGGAAACAGTGAAATTGCACAACATCATCGAGAGAGATAATAACTCGTCCATATGCATTATCACTTAAGCACTTAAAATTTAAATCTTGTTTTCTTTACAAAATCCTAAAATCTTGATTTCAGCCAGGTACAAGAACTTGCAAGGTTGCAACACACATTATCTAAGTTTCAATCATGACTCAATTTTCAGTAATTATCTTTTATTTGTATTTAAGTTGAAATCAGGTGTGCCAATTCGAACTTTTCATTCCTCGTCCACCAGTATAATTTCTATTCTGGAAGCAACACTACTAAAATATTTAGAAACATATTTCTAAAACGATAAACATCTAAAGCGTAATTTAGATAATTTAGATGTAAACATTCGTGGTCTATCAAAATGCGATTTTACATTAAAACCTAATCTGAGCATTCTCATCACGAAACAAAAACTCAATTGCATGTTGACATGTGCTATATAAATGTAATTGATAATAAGATGGCAGCTGGAACGATCAGTCCCTGCATAAATCACATCAATCATATCAATACAATGGGGTGATGATTTTGTAATCGAATCAAGCCAAAGAAATTACATGAGTTTCAGAAACAAAGATTTCACTTCATCTTTTCACCTGGACATTGCCGTCGCTACATATTTCAGACCTTGAGCCAGATTCTCAGATTATGCCCCAACCACATGTCAAAACTTTATGCAGTAAAATTTGTTTTTTAACTCTTAATTTAACTAGCTAAAAATTGCGTGGTGGCTTTCTGGGTTCGTGTAATAATGAGATTTCATTCCTCAAGCAGAGCTTTGATTTATTGCACCTTTGTGTACATCCAACTATTTTTGCTTTAATTCCGATGACAGAGAACAAAGCCCGTGAATAGTTGGAAATATTTAATGTCGAATATTACCATCGACGTACAAGCAGTAGGACATGGAAAGTTCCCTATCCAAACAGAGTTCAAGTTATTGAGATTTATTTCATTTGATTTACAGAAGCACTTTATTTACTCCATTCGGTGTTGTTCCTGAGGCATTATTGCGGTGCAAAGACCAAGACGATTTATATTGGAGTTATTGCTGATATATATTTTGACAATCAAAATCAGGAAATATGAAATAAAACGCGCAAAGCTCGTTAAAAATTGGAAAATATTTTTAGAACACTAATAAACACAACTTATTTTTCATTTTTAAGAAGGCTACCTCAGCAGTAAAGTTTTCCCTAAGGTTAAATTATCTTTAAAAGGAAACTCAGAAAAATTACAAAGCTTAAATCCACAGGGCCCGGCTAAGTAATTGATTATGATAGGGTTCCAATGTTCATGCCATAGAGATGTCAAGCCTCTATGGATCCACCCCTGACGGACCGTTATTTTCTTTGTTCACACCCGCGAAATTCAAAAACTTCAATGCCACGTCAATTCCCGCCTTTTTTAATACTCTATGGCTCCACCCCTGACGCACCGTTACTTTCTTTGTTCACACCCTTAAATTCAAAAATCCAATGCCACGTCAATTCGCGCCCTTTTTAATTCCACTATGCCAAATTAAATAAAATTGGCAAAATTCATGAAATGCAATTCATTGAAATATTGAAAACTCTATACAAATGCAATTAAGAATGGGCTTAATGAGAACATTTATTGTAATCAATTAAGGGCCTTTTTCCATTTTCAGAACATCATATGGTCAATGCGATTGGTTTGTCAGAATGAAAGTAAATTTTATCTGGTGCTTAATGGTCGATGTCAGGGTCCCTTGGTTCTCCAAGCTCTTGGTTCGGGCCCTGAGATTTCGGCTCACTTGAACTCATTGTTGTGACTGCGACTGCACTGAACCTAGATTTACAAATGCTAGATAGATAGATAGATAGAGAACTTTATTCAACTCTCAACCTGATTTCACAAAATTATGTTCTTTAAAATGCTTTTCAAATTAAATCTTAAACATAAGATAATCTCCGGTTTTTTGTGTTTCCCTTTTTTCAAAACGGCACATCATGATAACATCCAACATCTAGTTCGCTAACTATAATTCGGAATAATAATCTCAGAATTTTATTTTCCTCGCTCACTGCACTGCTAGGTATATGTATATTTCATGGCTTACAATAAAATTACACAAGATTAATAAATCTAATTCCTGTCCATTACCTTAATTTCTTCTTCAACTCAGCCTGATCTCAGCTAAAACTCTTAAATAATTTAATTACTAATTAAACTAAAACTAATAAAAACCGACAACGAATCAAATTTCTTCCACAAAATGCCTTAACTTAACCCCGTGTGGTATTATTAACATAGCCAAGCGGCATATCCGGAATTTTTAAGAAAATGAGAGCAGTACACTATATTATCTTTCTACTTGATCACGTCGAGTCATCAGTGATGACAAACCACGAACATCGGCTTAAAAGTCAGTCATGACGTTTGACGTTCTTTTCTTACGCTCTACTCCAACTCGGACACCTCATGCTTCATGCATTATTTTCCAAGAAAACGCAGGAAAACTCATTGTTCTTTACTTTTTACACGTTTGTAGTAAGTGGAGTGCAGTTTAGCAGGGATGAGGTAATCAGCCAGAAGTAAAGCTAAAGCCTTTAAGGCATAGGCAATGATGTACATTGCCTGACCTTCCCT
This sequence comes from Thalassaphorura encarpata, assembly GCA_009869925.1. Lineage (NCBI taxonomy): Eukaryota > Metazoa > Arthropoda > Collembola > Poduromorpha > Onychiuridae > Thalassaphorura > Thalassaphorura encarpata. The sequence continues at coordinate 10,911 of WJEZ01003354.1, forward strand.
CGTTGTATCGTAGCTGGCCGGCCAAAGGATTTGACTATTTCTCAGTCGTCAGTTTAGTTGGGTTGAGCACACGGAGCTGTTTGGTTGTGTTCATAAAAGTTGT
>WJEZ01003355.1:0-11010 GCA_009869925.1 Thalassaphorura encarpata
ATGACTTCCTTTGGTGGTGCCTTTGGTTGAGGAGATTTATCTGGAGAAGGTGTTTCAGTTTTTCCCTCTGGGGACTTGTCTTCTGTTGTTGGTGAAACTGAGGCAGGGGCGTTGTTGTCTCCCGCCTTTTCAGTTGTTGTTGTTGTATCGATATCCGCCATAATGATGGTTATGTTTGGATGATGTTGTTGTTGTTGTGGGATGTTGTTCACACAAAGCGGCGGCGGTTGCTGATGTTGTTGCTCTAGTGGATGGATTCCTTCGTTTTTCACATTCACTCACACAGTGAACCTCACCCGCATCAATTTTTTAACAGAGGAGAGGATAGCATTGCATTGCATTGCATTGCATAGCGTAGCACGGACCATAGCGCTAGCGTTGTTAGCGCTAACCATGCCAAAACCAAGCCATTTTGATTCGGATAACTTTCCGACTCTTCGGGTCGTCGAGTCCATTTCCCTTTAAACTTGGTCCAATGCAAAAGAAGGGAATGCGAATGCATCCACCACTCACCCATGCGCTTCGCAACGTTAAGTTAAAACCAACAACTGAATCTCCCGTTCTGCTAGCTAAAAAACCATGATCATAAATCCATTCTTACTAGTTTTAGTTTTAGGCTAAAATTTTGCTAACAAATAGTTCAAATTCAGTTTTTCTCCTTTATTTGTACTGGAAATCAAAAAAAAAACAAGCAGTTGGTTTGATGAGCAAAAATTCTAAATGGAGTTGCATGGAAAGAGCTTCCTATTTCTTCCATTGTATGAAATAATTCTTTGTCTTTTGAACTGTTGCTCTAAAAGATTGGCCAAGACTTTTTTTGAAATGCTCAGACCCAGACGTAGCAAAAACTAAACGTTTTCTTTCATAGTTCAACCAAAATAGTTTATGATGGGAACTGTAACTATTTTTAACATTGACGTAAATATACTGTTTTTAAAAATTAGAAATCGGAATTCAGACAAAAAACATGCTCATTTTTTAATATTCATGCCAAAAGGTATATTGCTATCTGATAACAGTAAGATTAAATATAAAGTTCGTGTAAAATACTCTCATTATTATACCTAAATCTTTTTTTATAGCGTAGCGCAGCGTTAGCGTTACACATGGTGGTAAATAAGACGAGATTGATTTGTTTTAACTTAATTTGAGTGTATGACTGGCGCATGGGTATAGAATGGAGATCGCCATGCCATGCGTTGTGCATGGATTCCCTCCATTTGTATGCAGTTTAAAGGGAAATGGCTTAGGGTTAGTTTTTTGTTATCTCATCTCATCTTCTGCCTGTAAGGGTTAGCCTTGCCTTGCCTTTGCCTTGCCGGCAGTGTGTGAGTGAATGTGATCAAGAGAACAAGACAAAATCCATCCACTACAGCAACATCACTAACCGCCGCCGCTGCATTGTGTGAACAACATCTCACAGCAACAACAACAACAACCAACTAACCATCAACATGGCGGATGTCGATACAACAACAACAACAACAACTGAAAAGGCGGGAGACAACAACGCCCCTGCCTCAGTTTCACCAACAACAGAAGACAAATCCCCAGAGGGAAAAACTGAAACACCTTCTCCAGATAAACCAAAGGCACCACCAAAGGAAGTCATCGGTAAGTCTCATTACCCCAGGGGGTCACTTTGTTGCATTGGTTTTTGACCTATGACCTCTAATCCTAATTTCATTTCTATTTATTTATAGCGACAAAGGTGACTGGCGTTGTGAAATGGTTCAACGTCAAATCTGGCTATGGTTTCATCAACCGGTAAGTTTTGTTTTTGAATTAATTAATTGAGTTAATTAAAAATTAATTTGTATGTAATGAAATGAGTAGGAATGATACAAAGGNCTAATGCAAAATTAATTTGTATGTGATGAAATGAGTAGGAATGATACAAAGGAAGACGTGTTTGTGCATCAGAGCGCAATCGTGAAGAATAACCCCAAGAAATTGGTTCGATCTGCTGGAGATGGGGAAGAAGTTGAATTTGACGTGGTGGTTGGGGAAAAGGGAAATGAGGCGGCTAACGTGACGGGTCTGAACGGAGAGCCGGTCAAAGGGTCACCCTATGCTGCTGAACGAAGAAGAGCTGGTGGCTACTACAGGAGGTCATCTGCAAGATCAGGTACGAACTTAATACGTATCACATTCCCCCTCATTCGGTTTGGGTTAAAGTAAAATACAATAAAAATTATAAAGGCAAGGCGATGCTTCACCTTGACCTTGAGTTCTGTCGTTCGTTGATCCTGAATACATGCAATTCCAAAAAATCCAGGCAAAAACTTTTCCATCAACTTTTAAATTAGGGAAGTGCATTGACTTTAGATTTTGTCATTCCCATGTAGTTTAGCTAAAGAATTTTGATTCTTGCATTTGGCATGCATGAGCCAAAGAAATGATCAGACAGACAGAACCAGAGCAAAGCAAAAGCAAAGGAATTTTATTTTTCTCGAGAGTAAAGTAAAGTAGCAAAAATTTAAATGACGTCCTTGGCTGGCTAGACTAGACCACGGGCACAATTATTCCTGAGTCAGCAAAATCAATATCTTAGGCTTAGTAGTCGGATCAAATAAAATAAAATAAATTGACCAACATTCCATTCCCTTGCAAGCAATGCAATACCATGCACTGCAATGTTCACATTTTTATGAATGAATTGCTCAGATTTTTGTTATCAAGTTTATGAGGGATCAAGGTTATCGCTTTTACATTTACCTTGGACTGGACGTTGGATTGGCCTTGGCTTTATGGCTTGTTAAAATGCAATACGCAGTAGTAGTAATAAATTATTTATGTATTAATTAAATTTTTTGTTGCAGGAGATAAGGAAGAAGATGAAGGCGAAGATCGTGAGGAAGGGGGTGAGGGCACCGGCAGAGGGGCGGGGCGTGGAGGACGCAGATTCCGCCGTGGCGGTAGGTTTGCCCCTCGCTATTTCCGTGGTCGTGGAGGCCCACGTCGAGGTCAAAGATCAACTAGCCAAGGGGATGGCGATAAAGAACCTGTAAGTTAATTAAATTATAAAAATTGTTAATTTAATTGATTAATTTTTATTTATTTTTAGATTGATGATGAGGAAGGAGGCGGAGCCAAGGGCGAGGGCGGTGACGGGGGCGAAGGAGGGCGTGGTCGCGGTGGGCGTGGCCGTGGAGGACGCGGAGGTCGTCGTGGCTTCACTCGTCGTTTCTTTCGACGTGGAGGTCGCGGAGGTCAAGGTCAAGGTCAAGGTCAAGGAGGGTCAGGAGGTGAAGGAGAGACAGAGGCAAATGCGAGTGAGTGCTAAGCTCCTCCCCCTTACCACCACCATGGCACATCTGGAAATCCAGAATAAAAATCAACAACAACAGAAAAAAAAGAATTTCATTTAAATCTAAGATTGCATTTAAAAATCGTTGTCTCAACTTAATGCATGTCAACCAAAATTACATACATAACTAACAACTTATGCAAAGAAAAAACTTAACGTACCGTACTCAATAATCAAGGCAAAATGTACGAAACAAAACTTACAAAAAATGTTGAATGAATAAAAATAATTGTTCATTTTTAATCCTCAGTTCAAGTTTTTTATTAGTGGATCATAAATTAAATAATAAATCTATAAATTGAGTAAAACTCAATAAAATGACTTTAGCTTCGCTTTGATAAGATAACAATAAATTGAGACAAATGATTTAGTGAAATAAACTAAAATATAAGGTAAATAAATTAAATTGCATAATAGCCAGAGGATGAGACCATGGATGATGACATTTTTATGCTGCAGCACGGTGAAGTTCAATGTGAACTTTTAGCGTTTAGCCGTAGACCATGAAGAAGACCAAGAATTTGTTTTCGCTCACAAGGGAAACATCAAACGTGATAAGTAATAGCAGCGTCCGTAACAGTTTTATTGTAGTGATTCAGGTTGCGTTCAGAGGCAATTGGTAAAATTTTGATCAAAATTTCAAAAAATTATAATTTTTTTTTCGGTGGTTCGGTGGTTCCCTTGTCTTTGCCTGTCTTGAGTCATGAATGAAAAGATAAATATGGGAATTCCCTGTTTAGTGCATCAAATTACATTCCTAAAATTTTGGCTAATGTGTTGAATTTGATCTAAAGTGCTTAATTTGAAAAACTAATTATAACGGGTATGAGATTCAGATTCAGATTAAGATAAGAGAATTGACATGACCATGGCATTTTTATTTGATAAAAAAGTGAGAAAAAGCCCAAGTAAGGCCTCAGCCTCAGTTTGACTCAAAATGCGAAGAAATTAAAATGAATGCCGGGTGACAAGGCGTGACGTTTTCTGTAGTTTTTTCCCTAATCAAATTATGTCAATTTCGCGTCTTTTCTTCCTTATTTTTTTGACACTTTGTGGACATTTTTTTGTTGTTGTCTCACTCGACGACGCGACGACAAGACACGGCGTGACTCTCTTTAATTAATGTGACGACAGAGTAAGCAAAAACTACTACGTAAAATGGAAATGAGATTTTTTGAAGATTAGATAAATAATAAGAAAAAGTCATGTAATGATAAATCATACACATAGCGTAGGGTTTTACGGTAAATAAAATAAATCCCGTTTCGATGCATGAATCGGTCCAAAACTATTTAACCAACTCAACTCTTCCATCTCAACATCAGTCTTGCCTAAAATTTTCAACAATCAAGTTTTAACCAGGAAGAAAAATGCGGCTTAATTTCGTAAGTTCTGATCGTTATCTTTCAAAATTTCCAAAAGTATTCCCAAGAAAATAATTTTATTTTATTTGACAGATATTTTTGTTAATTGGACTTTTTGAAATTGCCATTTCTGTGTCTGTGGATGGAAAGAAAAGTAAAAGTAAAACTAAACTAAAAAAGCTGGCCATGACGAGAGATGGACGAAGTGAAAAAATTGTCATCATTCCAAAAGAAGCCGTAATTGAAAATTCTACTAGAAATTTATGTAAAATTTGTATTCATTATAAATTTTATTAGAGATTTGGACTTCCAAAACTTTACGTGACGGCAGGAATTGCTAAAAAGACAAAAATTGAAGGAGTAGGTGGTGGTGGTGGTGGATGGGGTGGTAAGACAAATAATTTAATTTGAGAGGGGCAAAATGAGACAATAATTTATTTTTAATTGATTATTACAGGAGGTGGAGGAGGTGGAATTGGGATTGGGGGTGGAGGCGGTGGGTGGTCAGGGGGAGGGGGCGGGATTGGAGGAGGTGGAGCCGGGGGATGGGGAGGAGGTAATTTTATACGCGAGTTAAAAAAATGAAATGAGTATATTTTGTATTTGTTAAAATTTGGACTGTTTTAGGCGGAGGAATTGGGGGTGGTGGATGGTCTGGGGGAGGAGGTGGAATTGGACACGGAGGAGGAGGCGGTGGGTGGTCTGGTGGTGGGGGAGGTTGGGGTCAAGGCATAGGAGGTAAACAAATTAGAAGACAATAAACAAGAGGGGCAGTTTGAGAACAAACTAATATCATTAATTTATTTTCAACTACAGGAGGAGGCGGAATTGGAGGGGGAGGGTGGGGCCAAGGCATTGGAGGTAACCAAAATGCACGATTTGATTCAAGGGGGCATCTTGAGACAATTCATTTTATTTGCATTGCAGGTGGAGGTGGTGGAATTGGGTGGGGAGGGGGTGGCAATGGAGGTTGGGGGTCATCAGGAGGAGGAGGAGCGGGAGGGTGGGGGCAGGGTCATGGAGGTGGTGGCTCAGGGGGTTGGGGTGGTGGTAAGATTCAAAATTTTACTAGGTCGTAAGTCATCCGCTTAGGTTAGCCATAGAAGTTTATTTTTTTGTAATTTGTTATTAAAATGAGATTAGAAGTTTTACGCATGCGAATCTTCAATTTTTGACAATTGTTTTCTAATTTTTGAAGGTTCCGGAGGGGGAGGGTGGGGAGGAGGTGAGATCTTTTAATTAAAAAATTAGCTGATATTAGTTAATTAATTTATACTGATAAAATTTTCTTTTGTTTGTTTTAGGTGGAGGTGGTGGTGGTGGTGGCTGGGGAGCGCCATCTGGATGGGGAAGTGGTGGTGGTGGCGGTGGTTGGGGTCCATCTTGTCCATCCAAAAAAGTTCAAAAAGCTAAACAAAAGGCAAAGAAGAAAATCGCGAAGGCAAAGGCAAAAGCTCAAAAGAAAGGAGGAAGTGGAGGTTGGGGAGGTAAGAAAAATAAGTAAATAAAATTTAATTCGAGTGGGGCATATTGAGATGATAATTTAATTTCGCAGGAGGATGGGAAGAAGATGAAGATGAATACGAAGAAGACGATGGAAGGTCATTTCCCATTGTTCCCCCAAAGAAAGGGGAAGATGAAGACGTCGTTGATGAAGATGGCGAAGTTTGGCCAAATTCTCCTCCTAGAAGTTCGCGATTAGAAGATGAAGCGCAGGCGCAAGCGCAGACGCACACGTTAGACCCAAATAATATTTCTCCTCTTTCATATTTACTCAATTTAGACTCTGGCTACGAAAATGAAAATGAAAATGAAGAGTCAAATGAAAAAGAAAGAAAAACAAAATTTCCCATATCCTCAGACGTTGTTCCACTTCCAATGGAAGTAGAAGCAAATCCTATTTTCCCTGAAAAAATTTCATTGAGACTAGTCTGTCCAAAAATTTGGTTTTCTAAAGGTGGGAAAAGTCCGTCCATGTGTATGTACGTCAGGGCATAGGAATTATTTAATTAATTTAATCACATGGTGTAGGTACGGTGGATTTTGATAATAATTAATTGTATTTAAATGAGTTATGACAAATTGAATAAAACTGATGTAAATTAAAATACAAAATGAATTTATTCATCGATAATAATTTTTTACAAGACCTACACGTTGCTGCTGCACGTGTGGCACGGAATCTAGTAAATCAAACTCCGTGAAATTGAATTAATAATTTTTGTAAAATGAAAAATACATTTTTTTTCATTTTTACAGGCGATCCCAGTACAATGTAGTACGAATAAAAAAGTATGAATTATAAGTTAATGATGAAAAGAATAGCAGGCAAATCGCAAATGCAAATGCAAAAGCAATGAGAGCCAAAGTTTAAATACTAATTAAAATGATTTGGTTTAAGCCGGATGAACTTCCAGCGACGGAAGGGAATATGCAAGGAGGAGTGATAGTAAAAAAAATCGAACATATGCAGAATATCAAAAAATCCCAATTGCAACAAGTTGCCAAGTCATTGAGAGCAATGAAAGTCAGAGGTTTTAAAACAAGAATTAAAATTATTAGATTTAAGCCAGAATTTGTCTCAGCTAGGGAATTTAGAGGAAAATATTCATGAATAAAATATATGTCGCATTAAATCTTGAAAAAAAATAATGAAAAAGATAATGAAGATACACAAATACGAACAATATCTAAGAATTCAAACCGAAAAAATGAAGCAAGGTAAAAAAATGAATTAATAATTTTAACATAAGCGGAAAAGGGGCGGACAGCAATAGTAAATTAAGTTTTGGTCATTTGTTCTACTTCAAAGGGAAAACAATTTTGAACCATGAAAATCAGAGTAAAATCACAATGAGCTCAAAACAAAAATTTAAAGTAAATTAAATTCTAAGCTAGTAAAAATTAATTATATTATTAAGAATTGAACTCGCATTATAAAATTAACTAATTAAGAGAGTTCCACAAGATCCACTTTGTTTGAAGATGATCCTGAGTTGAAAGAAGAAAAAAAATTTCTTATCGTACCTGGCTTAGCGGCGTTCCAAGGATTTGCAAAATGAACAATTTGAGCTTAACTTTCTTAAATAACCCAAAAATGGTTTGCAAGAATTAAATTGGTTTGGCTAGTAGACACAAAATTACCAACTAATTAAATTATTTATGATTAAATTATAAAATATTATGATAATTAAATTAGTAATTAATGAATTCGAATTTTCAGTCTTAGCTACAAAATTCAATAAATTAAAAAATACTTTAAAATTGTCAGTGCCATTGCCATAGATAAGAAAGGAATAAATTTCAATTGCACTAAAATAAATAAATTAATTAACTTTATCAGCTGGTGTAACTTGAGGATTTGTCCCTCCGACTTGCTTTTCACATTTTTCTGGCACTGTGGCAAAATTAATGTGTGCTTCATAAAACGCAATTACCATATCAGGATAAACAGTCCTAAATGCATGAGATTTAATGAGACTTCGATCTGGTTCTGATTTTTTCTCATCCCCTGAATCCCATTCGATTAGGTAGAGTAAAACGCCATCTATCTCGATCACTCCGATCAACTCTTTTGGGACTTTGTCGACAGGGCAATTATTCAACATGTCAAATTCCTACAACAAAAGAAATTAATTAAATGATTGGTTGATTAATTGGTGACATGAGCTTGAGCTTATTTACCGTTGTTTGATCGATATGTTCATTTTTATTTTTAGTAGATTGGGATTCCCCCAGGGGGATGGAGGTCGCAGTGGCAGTAGCAGGAGCAGAAGGACCTCTGAGGGATTTGGCTGTAGATTGACCTAAGGGTGCACTGCGTTTCAACCCTTGACCTTGACCTTGACCTTGGCCAGGAGTAGTACGAGATTCAGCATGTGTGGCATGGACTGGAGTTATGGTCACATCTGCCCTTTGTGACCTCGTGGCTCTTCCAATCAAGTTAATCTGAATGGTAAAACAATATTCACAGTTAGTTATAATTAATAAAATTAATTAATGACTCAAAAATCTAGAGAGTAGTTCCTTTCCTGTTACAAAACGATCCGCGCGCGCGCTGCTCACTGGGCGTAAAAATAACAAACTCGGCCCTCATTAAGCAATGGTAATTTAGACGCATGGCTTGTACTTGGTATAATTAAGTTTAGACATGACATTTTGCATGCAGGTTGCCTTACCCATAATATTAACTTTTGAAAAATATTAGCTGCATTGCCTTTCTTACTTCCCCAATGCATGGGGAATTTAACTTCAATTGCCATAACCTCTGTTTTGAATGTAATAAACTACCTTCCGCTTTCCTTCATAAATCAATGCTATGTATGAAATTTAGTAATTAATACTTGACTAAATTCATTTTTTATAGAGAATTAAACGTGGATTCTTAATCGGACTGAATATTTTACCTCTGACCTTCCCTTAAATGGTTATGTATATTTTCCTAGAATACTGTTTTAATTGTATTGCTTAATGTTGTTAAATTCATTCTAGAAGAATGTCCATAACTTTTTAGAGAAAAGTAGCAGCTAGTAGTTTGCAAATTGACTAATTTACAGTGCAATTAAGAGACTTTTACTCTAACCATATGCAACCTATGTAACGTAGCACACCCAAATGTGCCTTACTGTTCCTATAAATTTCATTGTAACTAAAATTTCTAATGTTCTTTATTTTCGTGATTAATTAATTTATTACCTCAGATAAATTTCTTGTGGTGGTTGATCTAGGCGATGACGAGGGTGATGACAATTTGATTTGCTGCTTGGCCATAGCCACAGAACTTGTGGAAGGTTGACCTATATGGCTGCGTCGGCGATTGGTTGACCCAGCGCTTATGCTGGTTCTTGCTAACGACATTTTTTTAAATTTAATATTTCTTGTGACTCACAGCAGTGTCAGCAGTGATTAAATATTAATTTAGAAGACTTTGTATGAATTAATACAGTTAATTAACTAAATAATTTATGAGCCGGGAAATATTTTCCTGTCATACTCCTTTCTTCCTTTATAGCAATTGTAAAATGCCGCGGCTTCAAAAAATACACGTAAGTAGAACCACTAGCATAGAGAGCAAATCAAGTATTAATTGGGTGAGGCTAAAACTCTGGAACTCTGGAAACCTCTGGAACTCTGAAAACCTCTGGACAATTCAGACGTCTGAAACTCTGGAAACCTCTGGAACTCTGAAAACCTTTGGAAAATTCAGACGTCTGAAACTCTGGAACTCTGGAAACCTCTGGAACTCTGGAAACCTCTAGAACTCTGAAAACCTCTGGAAAATTCAGACGTCTGAAACTCTGGAAACCTCTGGAACTCTGAAAGCCTCTGGAACTCTGAAAACCTCTGGAAAATTCAGACGTCTGAAACTCTGGAAACCATGGAAAATTCAGACGTCTGAAACTCTGGTAACCTCTGGAAAATTCAGACGTCTGAAACTCTGCGAAATTCAGACCTCTGAAACTCTGGACGTCAAACCTCCCAGAACTTTATCAGAGCCGTTATGTCTAGCAAAATAACTTGACGAAATTAGAACATTACATAACTTCACACTCGAGAAATCCTGGATTTTCCAGAGTTCCAGAGCTCCAGATGTTTCCAGAGTTCCAGAGCTCCAGGTGTTTCCAGAGTTCCAGAGCTCCAGATGTTTCCAGAGTTCCAGAGCTCCAGATGTTTCCAGAGTTCCAGAGCTCCAGAGTTCCAGAGGTTTCCAGAGTTCCAGAGCCCCAGAGTTTTAGCCTCACCCGTATTAATTTTCTATGGCTGCAAAATTCAATAGACGGGACGATGAGGCAATATGAATGATTTTTTAATTCTTAATAAACATTTTAGGATCCAAATTCTTCATATGTATTTTTAAAGGTACAAATAAATGAACATATAGAAAAATTTAATTTTCAATTACAAATAATTTTTTTCTGCGGAAAATTCAAATTAAAAATTAGATTAGATTTGGGGATGGAATTTTGAGTTCATCGTCTCTGGTCGACTTTGTCAAGGAAGACGAGTGGTTTGAGTTGTTCCGCCAAAGTTTTCATGTCTTCACCAACAGCATCATGACCTGACGGAGTGACCACACTCATTTCAACATAATGTGACCCAGTAATCCCTTCCATGTTTGAATCAGGACTCTTGGTAGGGTCAAACTTGTACAATTTGCCAGCAGTTATTTTGAGTCTTCCTTTTCTAAAGATGTGACCTTTGGTCAAAAATTCAAATTCACGACGACAACCCAATTCCTTCAGAAATTCAAATGCTTCTTTCCCACAAGCAACGTCCAAAACATTTCGAATCATTGTGGGTCGATTTTTATCCCTAATAAAATAAAATATGATTAGA
>WJEZ01003356.1:0-11010 GCA_009869925.1 Thalassaphorura encarpata
TCTGGTTTTCACTTTGCTTCACTTCGTTTTTCACACTTTACACTTTGCATCATCTATACTCAAAATTAATTTCACTTTGCTCTGCTTATCCTTCACTTTTGAAAGTTTAGCGGGGTTCAACTTTTCAACAACAACTAACTTGACCTCAATCATGATTTTGCTTTCCCGGACTGTAAATAAAAATCTACTCTTTTCGTTAAAATAAAAATAATTTCATGCAAAAAGCAAAGTCACAGTGAAAGTGACGATGACTATAGTTATAGCTTAAGGAAGTGACAATTTATGAAGACCATGGAAAAGAAATATACCCCTTTACAGCAACACTTGTACAAAATTTTGATGTCTGTGGAAGACAATTCTGCGTTAGATACACGAGTCCATCTGATTCTGCTCCGTTTAGAATACAGATGGACTTCAAAACCAGGGTTTGCAAAAACCCGGGGTTTTTTAAAAAAAACCCAAACCCCCTGGGTTTTAGGGGGTTTTGCGGGTTTTTAGGGGGTTTGATGGGTTTGGGGGTTTCAAGGCTTAAATGGGGCACTGTGAGCCTATTACGTAGCATAGCATAACATAGCAAGCATAGTGAACCTTTAGGATAATAGAGCAAATATTTCATCTTAAATGACGAGTAGATCTTCACTGAATTTACTACACGAACTAAATTATCCTTAAATTAAAATATGACTAAAGAAACCCATTAATACGTAAATATATTTGACCAGTTTGAGTTAGAAGATTGTGCTCATTACCTTTAGTTCAATATCGTAATATAGCCATTACAATAAGGTACCTTTATAACTTTTTCTCTAATTTATTTTTTTAAATTTGTTAAATTAACATCTTTGTCTACGAAAACAAAGAATATTATTTGAATCTTACTACTAATTCTTAATAACGTGTCCCTGATTTTGAATGTCAAAACTAACTACAGGCATCAGCTTAGTTTAGTTTTCCTGCTAACAATGGTCCTGCTCTATGCCATTATGCATAAATTTTCAAAAACCCTCAGAATCAAAAACCCCGAGGGGTTTTAGACACTTCAAGGGGTTTTAAAACCCGGGTTAAACCCCCAAACCCCTAACCCTTTAAAACCCCTATTGCCAACCCTGTTTTCAATACATTATAATAAAACTCTGCCAAATGATTCATTCTTAGAGAAGGAGGGCAAGTTTATCACTGGATTGTATTACCTTGCCGTTTTGATTGTTTCTTGCAACTATTCTTTGGAATGGAATGCGCTTCATGATATTGTTCTGCCAGTGTTCGAGAATTTTGAACTACAAGAGTACAAGTACTTTAAAGAAATTATTGTTAATCATACTTCCTATATTCGAACTGGTAATGCAATCATGTACAAACACACAAGATCCCGTCAAGCCATCGTTGATCCAATGTATCCCCATTTGGAAGAATGGGAAAAAAAGTATCAATCATCGCAAAGCCATTGTACTAAATTGTACAAATTGCTCAAAATCCAGACTAGAAAATACCCGTAATAAATTATGGATTTGATAACCTTTTTATGTTGTAAAAATTGTAAAATAATCCGCCAACTGACTTTAAAATAAAATACACCTCTTGTTTCAGTTCAACTAAAAAGTGAGTTATCAGCATTGGCGTCAACTGTTTTTTTAAAACGGATTTTATTCTGTTGTTGTGTGTACAGGCCTGTCAAATGGTGGCGGGGAAAATACTAATCAATCGAGTCATATCGAATAAAGTATATAAGAAGGTGATAAAACTTGTTTGTGCCCGTGTAATCAGAGAGCATAAAACTCGACTTTTGGATTTTGGCGAAGCCATGGAATTATTTCCAGATATAAACCTGCAGCCAACAGTGCAAATTTCAAACCCATTCCGTCGCCCGCCACATGCACTCTTTGGAAATTCTTTTCCTTGCTCAATCATGGACACCAAATAGAAAAAATTTTCTCTTGACCAAGTTCCAAGGGGTTGGCATGAGCTAAAGACGGAAAAGTGTAGGTTTGTTTACTCATTGACAATTTATTGTAGCAAGGATACCCCAGAAACTTTGTTCCTAAACTCTTACAGTCGTTTGGCCATAAATGGCTTTTATGCATTGCAAACTTTAATTGTAAATTCTCATGTTGCTTGGCCTTGGGATGCTCTTCCTGACATAGTTTTACCTGTATTTGACTTGTTTAAATCTGAAGAGTACAAACGATTTGACGAAATTATTTATAAAAACACATCTTACATAAGAACACCGAACGCAATTTTTTACAAAACCTTAGGAGAGTACGACCGTACGTTATTTGACCCTGTCTACCCAGACTACCCTGCCTGGAAAAAAAGATATGGTGCATCATCTCGAAGAGTTTTCAATTTGAGGCGGCTTCTTTATCACAATTAGCGTAAAATAACAATAAGTAGAGTAATAAAACTGAATAATAAATAAAATCATCTGTGCATATCCTTTTTTGTGGAAACTAACATGCGTTTTTATTTAAAATTACGAGTTTAAAAAACAACTTAGTAATAATTTGAACTAACACATTGAACTGTATATTAAAATATGGTGCAGACAAGCAAACAGAAACAAAATCAAGAAAATGTGATATTTTACAATAAACACTTTTTACTTGTCAACTTAATCTTCTTCTTCAACAAAAGTAGCAGATGAGCCAGGCAATGGATTATCATATATTGGGTCATCCGCTTTTGAAAAATCTAATTTGCGCTGTTTGGCACAGGAGTCAGGAGATTCTATTGAAAAATTACGTTTCGAAACACAGATTAATCGTCCTTGTTGTAGAGTTTGGACATCTTCTGTGCTGCTAGTCGACGGAACTGGGTCTCCTGGGTCAGCATCTTGAGTGTCTTCAGAAATTGTAAAATCCTGGCTGGGCTGAATTGATTCCAAAGGTGTAGTTCCGTCGTCACTAATTTCATCGAGAAGAGGTGTATATTTTTTCTTCTTTCGAGGATTAGATTCAATAGATGAATCCGAGTCCGAATCGGAAGAATCCGCATTAAAATCAATGGAATTGTATTTTCGGGCTGAAATTAAAACAAACAAACAAGTATTTAGCCTTGATTTGCGAAACGTAAACTAAAAACAATTGCAATCTGATTGATATGATTTTTTCGAAACATTAAAAATATTCTCACCACAAATTCCCAGCATTAGTTTTTTCAGGTTTCGAGGTTTGTAGACAAGTGTAGCATCAGAAAGCCTACTGGCGACGAGCTGAACCAAAGGGAGCACATCATCTGACGGAACAAAAACATCCAACGTGATGTCCAGGAAAAAATCTTCTAGGAGGAGTACAGAAACTTCGGACGTATCAAACTATTGCTCCATCAAATTCATACAGTCTTCACCAAGGCAAAATGCAATTTTTGTATTCTTGACATTTTGGTAAAATGAGTGCTCGAGATCGCCAGCCTTGTTACACGTCTGGAAATATGTTTCCAAGTGTAGAAAACCTCCATAATGAGGGGGTGTTGTGGCGCTTGTGCCGTCCGTCAATGAGAAAACCGCGAGTTGCTTGCAATCTGGAGGAAATTTATCTTGGTCAGTTTTTTCGTGAGAGCACACAAAAATATCAGTTTGGTCTCTCCTGGTGCTATACATTTTTGTATTGTTGGATTTAAATTTGTAGAAAAAAATGAAAAAATAAGGCTAATAATTTGTGTGTGTGGAGCTTGAAAATGCTTGACCAGTGGCTTGCTTGGATTTGTGATGGTGCTGATCAAAAATACACTGTATTTATACTTTGTATTTCTAACTCAAGCTAATCCTGGTCTGAGGATTTTGTTTCCTTTGCTTTTGAAATTGGAATAGCAAAGGAAAAGATAAGAATCCCTGATGAGTGACCCTTTTCAAAGTGAAATGTAACATTTTTAAAATCTCCATACAGACGTTTTGAGCATGTCTGGCAACAATATAAGCAGTAAAATTTAAAAAATAGATTTCAGTATTGGTTTTTCCTCAGAGAACCGAAGTATCTCCGATTGTTGAAGAAAAAAAAGACTCGTGCTGTGTTTTAAAATTTGATTGTAAATCTAAAGGTAAAAAAGAACTTCACAAGGCGAGAGTAAAACTATTTAAAGCGACAGGGACGATGGCTAAAACTATTTATCCGGCCCTTGCTCTAATCCTCGTTCTTTTTGCACTTGTCACGAAGGTTGCTTCTGTTTCTCATAAAATACCAGGTATTCTTTAAATTCGAATAATCAGACGAGTGCAGCGATTGTGTCGTCAGGAACAATACTTTTTTCAAGATTACAGTTTCCCCATTTGGGATTGAGGAATACGTCTGCAGCTCACCTAACCTATTATCTCGAGTAAAACAGACCCTGATTCAAGCAGTCAACTCTACAGCTCAGTGCAAATACGTACAGACTCCCAAACATCCATACAGCGTGTATAAACACTGTCCTTCCGAGTGTGATTCTCGATTGAGAGATTTTATCACTCTACAAGTTGATCGACTGGAGGAATCTAGATTTGAAAAGGCATTTTAATCGTGATTGTTTGTGCATTTTCTGGTAATTTTATTAATTTGAAAAATAATATGATAATAAAATAATTGACTAGGTTCAAGAGCTAAGTTTATAAGTACGTTAACTATTTTGTAGTTGGAACAATAGTATTGGCGGGATTGTACTTTGAAAAAAAAATAATCCAATTTGCACCAAGTCGAATCCAGAGGTCAGCTAGATGTGTTCAACTAGAAAGAGTATAATCTGTCATGTCCGCACTAAAAAAACGAAAGCTATTTTGGCAACACAGGAAAGCTGTAAGTACAAAAACCTTTAGTGTTATTTTGCTAGTCCTATGGTAATAATAAGCTTTACAAAATATCAAAGCCTATTTTTTTTTACAGTTTCCCTGTCCGATGCCAGGCTGTATTTTGTCCTTTTACCGATATGCAACCTTAGATTCTCATGTGGAATCGATGCACAACTGTTCTCTATGTGGAACCAGATTTTTGTCAAAAGTCGATCATCCACCAAATTGCCCAATGGTTGGAGGCGGTCAAGGAGCAAATATTGGACCAGGTGAACTAAACGTGGACACTACTTTTTTTAAGCTCTCGGCTCGGTCACATAGGGGAGTTTTATTGTTTTACGAGTATCACCCTGAGGTACAGATTTGTTTGTTGTCAGATCTTTATGACATTGTAATTAGGCCTCTCAGGAGACTTTTACGACAAGTATTAGAATTTTTTATAACTGGCATTCGGGTCTCGTTTTGTGTTTTGTTAGAAATGGAACAAATTACAACTAATATTATCAAACCAGACGTTCATCTTGGTTCACCATGGTCTATTGTTAGCCATGAAAACTTTATTAATTCAGTTATCGTAAACAATTTTAGTTATTTGATTCAAAGTTTAAATCTTTTCAATAACAACTCCTCCCAATAGTCAGTTCTTCAAATTGTCAGATTTGATGTTCATATTGGACATTATCAAGTAGAATCTGGGCGGGGGTTTGTCCCTACTCCAGTAGAGCTTAAAGGCAGGCATGGCATTACAAATATAAGGAGCACAAGCGTATCAAGCTGTTTTGAAGACTGTTTGCTTGCAAAAATTTATTATGGGGAAATTTCTAATGATTTGCTGAAGCAAAAATCTGATAGAGTAAAGCCAGGTGTAAATAAAGTTCCAACTGTTCAAAAACAAGATTTTTTGAATGGAAAACTGTATGAAAAATACAGAGGCAGGTTCAATTTTGATGGTATTTTGATCAATAATGAAAAGGGTGTGTCATTATTTGACATTTCAGTGTTTTAGCAAAATAATCCAACAATTTCGATCAGTGTTTACCAAAATAACGGTGCAGATATTTACCCTGTAAGGCCTCCGTTGGTTAAGCGCAATGAGCATGTAGACTTGTTATTACTAAAAGATGGACAAGATGTGCATTTTGCATTGATTGATGATTACAACAGACTAATGGGACGTATAAATAAACCCGCTCATGTCTTTTGCGTTCATTGTCAGAAACCCTATAGGTCGGAAAAGACTTTGGCGTCACACAACTGTGGAATGATTAGCGAAACAATTCCTAAGAACCCAAAAATTGAAACGTACAAGTTTTGTAGGATGGATGCCACATCTAGAGCTCCGTTTGCGGCGTATTATTCACTTCAGTATATAAATGCAACTGCAAGTCCAGGGAGTAGCAAAAACACAGAAAAAATGTACGAGAGGGTTCCAATTGCTTTTTGTTTGATACTCGTCAATTTCGAAGGTAAAATTTGCAAAACTTATAATTCAACAAAGGACTCCAAAGGAGTCATGCAAGAATTTGTCAGTGAAGTATTAGAATGGGCAGACGAGTGTGTAGGCTTTATGAAACGTACCAACTATACTCCTCAACCGACCAAACTCATGTTGGCTGAGCATCTTGCAAAAACTCACTGCGATTTTTGCAAAACAGAGTTTACAAAAAATAATCCAAGCCACTTTGATCACGAGCACTACGACACTTTAGGAGCTTATAGGGCTAGCTTGTGCTTTGAATGTAACGTTTCCCGGTATACACGTCGAGCTCTGACTGTAGCTAGCTTATTTTCTACAGCCTATGATTTTCATTCTATTATTAAAGGTTGTGAGGTAGCGGGGAGCCAGTTAATAGAAAAGGTCAATTCAATAAAACCATTAGCAAAAACCTCTGGGAACATAATTGGGATAGAATTTAACAATAAATTAAGAATGATTGACATTCAAAATTTTAAGCCTGAGGCATTTTTGGTTCAATTAAGAGACGAGTATGTATAGGCGACAAATGGACAGCTTCCAGATTACTGGGAATGCTATCAAACTGAAAATCCTAATTTGTCTCATTTGTTACTCCACGCACCACTCGTTTTTCCAATTTATGAGACATTAGAATCCCTCGGTACCGAACTTGAAAAACCTGCATTTGCTACATTTGAGCAATTTTCTAAAGCACCCATTCCAAAAGCGATTACATTAGAGCAATACAACTATTCATTTGAACTATTCAGTGCATGGGGTTGCCAAAATATGAAAGAATTCCTAATGAAATTGACGAATTGTAGAGCTCGTTTAATTGCATCTTATTTTGAAATGTATCGACGCAATCAGCTTAAGTAGTATTCTATTGACCCACTTCTCATGTACACAGAGAGCTCCCATTCCTGGCATTGTGCATGGAAATGGAACAACGAAGAAGTAGAGTTTCTGACAGACCCGATAATGCAAAATATGGTCGAGGCTGGGCTACATGGAGGATTATTAAATATCACTCAGAGGTTTGCAAAAAGTAATACGCCAAGATATGGCAACTACGATCCGTCAAAAGATATTCAAGAGCTTGCTTACTTTGATATTAAGGGGTCTTATAGCCAGGCCATGGAGCATATGCTTCCTGTAGGAGGATATAAACTTATGACTTGCGAAGAAATAGAAAGTTTTAATTTTAAAAACCCTCCCTTGGATACAGGGGAAGGGTATATTTTTCAGTTGTCGCTGCATTTACCGAAACAGTTACATGACACTTTTGCCGATTTGCCTTTGGCTCCGGAGAAACGTAGAGTAGAATTTGAATTTGCAAGTCCTTTTCAAAAGGAATATCTCGCGGCGCATCCACATTTAAAGTACAATGAAGAGAGGCTTTTACTAACTCACTGGGATAAGGATGATGCCGTGTTTTACTACAAGTTTATTGCGTTTTTGGTTCAAAACGGCTACCAAATAAAAAAGGTCAATCGTGGGTTCAAGTTTAGGGAAAAAGAAATCTTCAAGTCTTACGTACAATACAATACAAGGAAAAGGTCAGAAGCAGGTAGTAGATTTGTATCTGATGCTGCCAAATTCAAAAACAATACATTGAGTAGCCAGACTATGAAAGATGATTCCAAGTACCCTAATATTTTCCTATGTTTTAACATGCTGGATGCAAAAACAAATGATAAGAAGTCCTCTCTTTGCAGTTGCTCAAAGAATATCAGATGACATTACACTTTTTCGTCAGAAAGAAATGTCCACAATTGATCGAAACTTTAGAATTATTGGCATGGTGATTTTATCCTTGGGGAAATTACATTTTTTAAAGCAATTTTTGCAAGTCAAAGCACATTTCCAAGGACGAATGAGCGCTATTTATACCCACACAGACTCTGTAATAGCAACGATAAAGGATAACGATCAAACCTTCATCCAGGAGTAGTTCACCCATGAAACACGTATGATCAAAAAGTCAAACTGATTCTAGAGTGTTCTGATGAAGAGTGCAAAAGTATGATCGAAATTTTTGCAAACACATCGGCTATTCAATTTTCACTACGAAGCAATAGAGTTTACGGAGACGTTATCGAATTTTTTAAAAATACAGCACATTTAATGTCAGACTTAACATTTGCTCGTAAGCTATTAACACAAAAGATTCCAGCCCTTTGTATCTTGGTGCCACAGGCTATTAGATATTTGTGTGAGCAAGAAATTGTGCAAATGCTTGCCAACTGTGACTAAGCAAGATGTCTGAAAAATTTACAACTGAACATTTGTCTCCTGCGACAAGTGGCGTTCATTTTGCAATTTTGACTGCGCTGAGCCGGTTGCCTGATCCAGTCAAAGTAAACCAGACAAATTTCGTTCAAAGGCGTTTTTTACCACTTTAGTAATATTGATCAGTTACTTTTGTTGGCCACATCAACACAAAGAACAAAATTATACGACGTACCTGGATTACAAGCTTTTATTGATGCATGTCACGAAGCAAAGATTCCTCCAGGCCTACTTTCAAGTCAATTTGCACAGGCTGTTTACAACCCAAGAGCAGAATTGCCAATTCGACCTACCACCGCCTGGATTAAATTTGAAGATCGTCTGCATGCACTAAAAAACAAAGTCATTTCAAGGAAGAAAAAATAATCAACAGTTGGATGTCTGCCATAACGAAAAATTACACTGACCGTAGGTCAAGCGCCTCTTTTAATGGTCTTCCCACGTTTTTGCGAAATTCCAAATTCAAGAACAAAAGAGAAGTGGAAAAAGAATTAACTGGGCTTGACAGCTATAATTTACATAGACCCGTTCGTCGAAATTTTCCAAGAAGAAAAACTCGTGTATTTTTCAGAAATTGGCAATGGGGTTTGGACTTGGTTTGTTTATTTTTTCTACACTTGAATTGGCAAAATTTTGACACAACTTTTAATTTGGCAGATGGATGTTGGAAACATGAGCAAAGAAAATAAAGGAATCAAGTTTATTCTCATTTGTATTGACAATTTTTCCAGAAAATTGTATTCTGCATTCCTGGTCAATAAAAGTGCACCCGTGGTTCTTAAAGGTCTCAAGGAAATTATTCGCCAAGCAAAAGTCACTCCTCGTTACGTTTTAACTGACCAAGGAAATGAGTTCTTGAATTCTCAAATGAGAGACTACTTAAAATAAAAAAACATTCGCATTTTGAACGTCCACTCCAGCATAAAATCCTCTATTGCTGAAAGGTGGGATCAAATTGTTATAAATGGTGGATTTTTTTACGCAATATCAAATATTAACAGAGCAATTCGCACATTGAGGAACAAGCTCGCTAGATGGCAAACTCATTCCAACTCAAAAGACTTTATCACAATCTGGCCAACACTTGTGAGGAACTGGAATAATTCTGTTGTACGTACAACTTGTTTTAAGCCAAACGATGTGGACTCGGACTCAGAAGCGGATGTTTGGAACAATTTGTTTGGAAATCTTGTGGGCAAGAAAGCCAGAAAGCCAAAATACAAAGTCAACCAAATTGTAAGAATTAGCCGACAAAAACTTACATTTGAAAAATCCTCCACCAATAACTGGACGACTGAAAAGTTTAAAATTGCAAAAGTAATGCCAGGTCCAGTTCCATATTATTTTTTGGTGGATCTTAATGAGGAGGATATAATTGGTAATTAATCAATACGTCCAAATTTGATGGTAAATTAATTATGATTTTATTTTTGAAAAGGCTCATTTTATGAACAAGAGTTGAACCCAACGAAATAAGATTCATAATCACCATCTGATTCTTTCCCTCCAGATGCCTAAACGTGGCAAATAAAGATTAGGACTAAGTATAAGTTCATGTCAATTCGTTAATTCTGGTCAGTTCTGATTTGCTTGTCCGTTCTGGAAAAACCGTTTCCCCAACAGCGGAGCCATGGTCGACCTAGTTTCAAATCAACACTACTCTACACATTCAGAGCAAGTTACAGTGTCAAACATTGCGTCAAGAAATTTTTACAATGGGAATGAAAATGGAAATTTTACAAATATACTTGTCAAGCCAATTCGGAGAATGACGGAGAATACTCTTGTCTCGAGATTGGTGTGTCAGAAATTTTATTTTCCCCCGAAAAGCCACCAGCTAGGAAAATTTTTAAAAATTCTTTGGATGCTATGATTCATGTCAAGACACGCATTGGGTCAGAGTTAATGGTACACAAAAAAACTTCCACGCAATCCGTCCTCACATTTCTCACAACTGTCAACGAAAAGTTAAAAGCTTTTCAAAAAAATGTTTTATTGACTACAAAGTTTGGGGATGCAAACTCGGTTCGGAAGACATTAATTATTTCAAATAATGAAAAAGACAGATCTATTGTGTTTGAACCGGAGGAATTTCGTATTGCCCTTGGAATCTCTGCCGATCCGTACCCCCCGGGAGAGTATACTTGCAAAACTGAAATTGATACAGTGGCTTTTGGAAATATTTCTCAAAACGTAACGTTTCATGTTAAAATTGTAAAGGATGAAACCAAGACAGTGATAGTGAGTGAACCAAGTAAAAAAACTGTGGACGCCTTGATTGCTAGTATTAATGTGTCGTTGAAAGAATTTGGTGCAAGGTTTACGTATAACCACCAGACTTTTGAATATTTTTACACAGGCACTTACACAAGCCAAGTTGGCCTGTCCCAATTTTTGGAATCAACATTTGGAGTTGTAGAGGCTCCCAATCCACTTGAACCTTATTGGTTTATGCCCGTATTAATAATGGCTGGTCAAAAGTTACCGGTGAACCTCGGTCACG
>WJEZ01003357.1:0-11008 GCA_009869925.1 Thalassaphorura encarpata
CCGTATATTCTGTGTTGTTTACAGTGCATGCCAAAGCCAAAGCCAACGCCAAATCCAAGGTGCAGATGGAATGGTTTGGGATCTGAAACTGACATGTGGGTGGGCTTAGGGGTCTAGCTTTAGCTCTTCAGTCGTTATCCGGATTTGATTCTTTATCGTTGGGTCAGTCGGAGCTTATTCATTTTCCAATTCATGTCATCCGGTGAAAAGTATTGCCAGAAGGTGCTTAGTGCACTGTCCTTTTTGTTAGTCTAGGATTAATTCGTTAATGGACTTTTCGAGTAGGATTTGTATTAAGAATTTTTAGTAGGAAAATCCTCTTGTGTGATTTCGGTTACATATAGACACTGCATTCAAGTACTCTAGTCGTATTCCCTACTTTCTTCCCGGAATAAGGACTTGAAATAATTAAATTAATGAGAAGATTTGCTTCCTATTCTCAGAGGAATACTACAGTGTGCCTTGACTGTGCTAATTCGAATTGGACTGAAAGTTTTATTTTTTCTTTACATTTGACATCCTGTAATTTTTACACGTTATTTGTCTAACGTTTTGTTTTTGTGTGAGTGCGAAATATTTCCATATTCCGAAGGAATGTGCAGTAACTAACGTACGTAAGTGTCGGCAAAGATGGTTTTACGATAATAAAGCAAAGCAAAGCAATCGGGAAGAAGCAACAGGCCGGGTGGATTTCTAATCTCCCTTGCAAATTTTGTTTGCCTCCGCATAAATACATATTCGGAAAACTCAAGTGACACTCATTCTCTGTTCTCTCTCTCGAGTGATGGAATAAGTAATGAAGTGGGAATTGTCTGTGCACACACGATTAAGCTTCCAACAACTTGTAAATCAACTACCTCGTGTTATGTGTTTAATCACCAGAGACAGACAAGAGATTTTGCTGCACAATATCGGACTGTGTGTAAATTTATAAAGCTAATTGAGCTGCCTGAGATTGATGAGAATATATATGTCCTTGTGACTCATGATTCTAGCTACAAATTACTAATTTCTTTAAATAACAAAAATCATGGTCAATTAATCCAATAGAAATAAAATATTGTATTTTTTCGGGTCAGTTTGAAGGGCTTAGGTCCCAATTTTTGTTCCATTATTACGTAATCATTTTTTCTTCTGTAAATGGTCTAACAACATCTCTTTTTTTCTTTGCAGATATTTCCTAAGTGATTTTTGACGTGGGTGGGCAAAAATAAGAACCCAGCGTCAAAATGCAGCGAATGGATCGGCTCAGACGTTCTCTGCGGGATTCATTTAGGAAAAAACGAGAGGCACCCGAGAGTAGTAAGCCTCATCAATGGCAAGCGGACGAAGAGAGTGTCAGACTAGGGTAACTGCACATTCCATGTAAAAGTAAGTTGATATTTATTATGGGCTTTCACCACATGTCCCCTTCTATGGTTTTCTTAAGCTGCGAGAACAGCTGGTGCTTAGCTCTGCTGGCCCATTAGCGCCCATCTCTACTCCTAAATGTTGCAAAGAAAATCACACTTAATGAATTTATTTTATTAATAGTATCTCGGATGCGTAGAAGTTTTTGAGTCTAGAGGAATGCAAGTTTGCGAAGAAGCTATGAAAGTACTCAGGGTAAGGTCATTTATAATCGAGTCATTACATTAACATTACATTTTGCTTTCACTCTCCACTTTTCCTTCCATAGTATTTGATCAGAACAAAGGCTCTGGCTCAAGCCAGTACTACTTTTCTCCAAATTAGATTTTTCTTTGTGTCTGAAATTTCATTATCATCCAAAAACTAAGAAACTTGGAGTGTTGGTAAATGGTTCGAGTAAATTATTAATTTCAATTTCAGATACTAAGAATTTTTGTTTTTCATTTGCAACACCCATGTTGTGTTTATGATTATGATGCTCTAAAATGTAATTTTCCAGACTGAGTGCTGAGTGTATTGTTCATTTTGCTTCTTTAGAATTCTGTTGTGAGAAAGTTATTCAAACTTTTATTTCTAATTTCAGCAATCAAGGAGAAGACCCGTAAGAGCAATACTCTACATTTCAGGGGACGGGTTACGCGTCGTGGAGGATGACACTAAAGTAAGGCAAAACCTAACATACGGCTATTTTGTATTAAACATTCAATTAACAAAATAAATTATTCTTCTCCAGGGTTTGATTGTTGATCAAACAATAGAAAAAGTGTCATTTTGTGCACCGGATAGAAATCACGAGCGTGGATTCTCCTACATTTGTCGTGATGGAACAACTCGTCGTTGGATGTGTCATGGATTTTTGGCTTCGAAAGACTCGGTAATCAATGAAGTAAAACCATCACAAACAATTTTTCACAAATTCTTGGTGTTTGCCTGTGCATTACTTTTGCTTGATTTAGTCGTAGAAATGTGTCGTGTCTTCCTGGTATGGATAAGATTGATGGAACTGAAAACGATGTAAACAAATGCGGAATTTGTAATTTGTTCCTGGAATCATATCCATTCGTCCTCTTTCTAATTCTCAGCTCTAACTGCTTGCTTTAGTACTGTCTTAATAAAATGCTTCAGTCATACTTCTTGCGTATCAAAGGCTATTCGACGGCACGTACACATTTTAGTAATCAAAATATTTTAGGCTAACTTATGTTGTGATCTTACATCCGAATGCTATCAATCAATTGTTTTTTTATCTGCTTATTTCAGGGGGAAAGGCTAAGCCATGCCGTTGGGTGCGCCTTCGCATCGTGTTTAGAAAGAAAACAAAAACGGGAAAAAGAATGTGGCGTCAGTATGACTTTTGACCCAAAAACATCAACTTTCACTCGCTCTGGCAGTTTTAGAGTCTCGACTATGACTGACAACATATCAGACAAATCCATTTCACCGCCACCGAATCAAGATGGATCCGGTGGTTTTTTTAGGCCTGCAGTTAATCCTCATGCAATCGAAAGACCTCACGCTCCAGTTAAAATGTTAGAAAGGCAAGGATCCTTCCGTGGATTTTCACAATTGGCAAATCAATCCCCTTTCAAAAGGCAACTCTCACTTAGATTGGATGAATTACCATCAAACTTAATCAGGGCTCAGCAAAATACTTCAGAGATGAATCCAACTAATAACGGATATTCCACATCTACAAATTCATCTCTGCGTGAGTTTTATGGCATGAAATTAATTTTTCTCTGCCTTAATTCTTAATAGTTTATTTCCATTTCAATTTGAACTGTTTCATTTCATTTACTAATTTTCTTAATGATCAAATACTCCATGAATGTAAAGTTCATTATTTAAAATTCATGGAAAATGATGTTGAAGGTATTTACTGAATGATTTTATGAGCAATTTATTTACAAAAATTGAATGATTTTATAGCTGACACTGCTAGTCCGGCTCCCCCACCCCGCACGCCAAGGAATCGCTTGCATTCTTTGCCTAATAATTCACTTGGAGGTGCTTACAACTTTTTTTCTAAAATTCTTTAATCATGTTCTTAATCATTATTCTTTCAGAATGTCACTCGCTTAAGTTCAATTTTAGGCAAGGATAATTATGACGTCCTGAAAATTGAACTGGCCTGGCATGGCAAAATGAAATTGGTTCTTCTTATGTTTTTGAATTAATTTTTCTAATTGTGTTGTAGGCAATGCACCTATTCCTGAATCAACGAGCATTAATGGTACTGGAGATTCTCGAAATCTACTCAGACTGGAAAATAAGGATTTAGTATCAGAACTTTGTCAACAAGTAACTCAAGGATTATCACTTTTGGCAGCTAATCATGACGAAGTGAAGGTGAGAATCATTTTAAGTTCAATTTTAATAGAATTTTAATTATTTTTCTGTAATATAGAATGTGAATAATACGTCTGGCTTTTCCACAAAATTTACGAATCCTTGGGATGATGAAATTGGTCCACCAACTTCTAATTTTAACCCATCCCTTCCGATTTTGAACACAGCCCTTGGAAAGTCGACTAATATAAATCGATCAAATTTTTCAAATAAACCTGATGATAATTGGATGCAGAATATTCCTGTTGCCCCACCTTACAGGCCTGGAAATCAAGCAGTGTCCAGCAGCAGCAGCAATACATCAAAAATTTTAAATACAGATGTGAATCGACGTGGGAGTGGTGATTCTCCTCAATATTCCTCTTCTAAATTTAGCTCTTCCATTCTGGGTCGTCCAAACGTTCCAACATCAACTAATAACACATCACAGTCATCTGGAGTTAGTGCTACAACCACTACTACTACTACTGAAAGTGTGACTGCTTCTCCACCGTCAAAACCAAAGGCCCCAGCACCTCCAAGGCCTCCACTCATGAGTCAAGCGTCTGTCCAACAAAATTCCACCCATGGTTTGGGCATGCGAACTCCAGCTGGAATTGTTCGGGGAGGACCTGGAAGATCACAATCATTAGGGGCTGATCCATTTGACGCAGATTGGGCAGCTTCTGTTGCAAGAACTGGGCAAGCCCCAACAAATCCTTTTTCGAGGCAACAACAACAAACATTCCAAATATCAATGTAAATCATTAGTCGCGCAATTAATTAATTGTTAGGAAAAGACCTTGGGCATAGGTCTTGGAGCCTGAATTGTTTAGTGTAGATTTGTAACTACTATTTGTTAGGCCATTTGTTTGATAGCCATAAGCCAACATTGATGGTTTTAGTTCGTGGAACGAGCCTTATTTTAAATTTTTGTTGAGCGGCCTGGATTTGGCCTGTAATGACATTTTAGGAATTTAAATAGAAGATGAAATAATTGTGCTCGTCGTAAGTAGAAGTACTTACTCGTTTGTACTAGGGTTGGTCGCATGTAAATCGCATCTTAGTATGTTTGTAATTTGTGGGGTCATTGGGTTCAGAGGGATGGCATCTTAAACTAAAAGAAACAGAGAAGGATCCCAAGACACACGGAATTTTAGAATCAGTATTTGATTAAATCAGATCATCCAATCCTACACAGAAACAAAAAACAAAGAAACCAACTGAATTCATCTTCCTCTCACATATCATCTGAATAGGAAACTTTAACTTAACGTTAAACATTTGAAAATATTAGTCAGGGTTCAAGATTAAGAAATCTGAGCCAAGCCACGGGTCATCATCAATGAAATTTGTAGTTGTGCAAGGAAATTTTTAAAGAATGATTTCCAACTCATCAGTATTGTGGAAAAACTTGTTACGTAAAGTAAGGGACAGTACAAAAAATTGAAAAAGTGTTAAAATAAAATTAGAATTTAAAATTTCGGTATGAAACGATAACATGGAAATCCTGGATTGTATCCGGAGGATATTATACGTAAAAACTAAATTTACTAATTTAGTCGTTGATTAATGTGGCAGCTTTTAAATTTAGAATTTAATTCGGTTGATGAGATTAGAGATGAGAATTTTTGAAGCGACAGACTTGGTGCTGTGCTGGGCATTCAAAATCCTCGATGCATATTCAAGCACCACAAAATTCTCACGATCAGTAGAAATTGCACAAAAATGGATTTTGAGTATAAATTTAGTTGAACTCGCCTGGTGCTAGAGAATTGAGAAAATAGAAAAAAGCGTCCGAGGACAGTAGATGCAAGATGCCTAAATATTAAGCTAAAAAATACCTACGGAAAATGGAAGGAAAATGAAAGCGAAAATGAATTTTAGTCTTGGGTAGAAACTAATAATTATAAAAATTATCAAAAACTAAAAGGATTGTTTGACATTTTGCTCTTGTTCCTGATTTTTGGAATTTTTGATTACACAGTCAACTCAATAATGAACAATTGCCCAATTTACATTTTGGTTTAGAATAATAATTAATTAATTTCTGTTTGAGGCAAATAATGAATCAACTTGCTCCAGTATTCCAGCCAGAGTTTAAATTGATATTATTATTAAGTAAATTGTTGACGTACTCGTCTTATTATAGCATTTTACATTTACATTGACATGTTCATTTTTACTTTACTTAATAATTAATTTTATTAGCTAACAAACAATCTTGATTTTTTTTAATAATGTTGTTTCTTTTTGTATAATTGCTGTACAGTCCACCAGTAGTAAGCAAATGCAAAGCAAAGAAATAAAAACTTGTGATTACAAGATTTTGAGGATTTGTTTACTTTACAATGCTCAACATATCAGTCGAGTTTCAGCAACTCATCAAACCATTGGCCAAATTAAATTAATCAATGGCCACTCTGATTGTAAAATCACAAATCACGTTGATTTTTTCTCATTCAGTCAAATCGAAGGAAACAATAATTAATTAGTAGGTAAAATTCGTGGGCATCGAGAGGATAAAAACTAGTATTTAAAAACAGTCAAATTCGTAGTCCGTGCGTGTGTCTTCATTTGAAATGCTTAAAATAAAATTATTTCGTACTAACAAAAAGTTTCTAGATCCCATAAAGAATAAATTAGCAATTCAGTCAGATTCAGACTTGTGGCCTGGAGCTCGATAGTGTCTCTTTTTTACTCTTGAGGATTCATTCTTCTTAAAAGCGCAAGGACTTGCAACTTCATCCCCTAAGGGAAGGATCGGGGAACGAAATTGTGCATCAGGAAGTTCGGAAATGTTGCTGCTGCCACTAGAGGAACTCATTTTGGGCTCAACGCCATTTTCAATCTCAATCTCAAGCTCATTTCGACCCAATTCAATCCCAGAATCATGGTGAGTACTGCTACTTCCAACTGATGCTTTTGCATTGGCTCTCTTTTTTATTTTTCCATCTAATCTTGATTTTCTCCCGTCTACTTTTTCACCAGTCGTGTCCGAGTCTGAGGAACTTGAGCTTTTGCTTTCTGAATCAGTCTTAAAAATATTTTCATCTTCTGCTTCCATCTCAGGGTCAGGACTATGGGACTGTGTCCATCTTGGCTTTTTTCTCGTTGAGACCTGGACAGGGGGATTGTCACTGGAGGAAGATGAAGAGCAAGAGGAGGAAGAGGATGATGAAGAAGACGAGGATGAGGAACTTGGGGAATCTCTACGTCTTTTTCTCCCGTTCGTCAGTCGCTTTGGCCTTCCACTCTCAATGTGTCGAATGAGCGGAGATAAACTGTAGGCGGTCAAGGATTCATTATTCGGCTTTTCTATCGTCACCGTCTTAATTGTGGTTACAGCTGCGAGATGACTATCCATGTCAATAGCACTGCTTGAACTCGAAGATGACGAACTCTCAGGCTCAGATTTCCGAACGTGTTTCTTTTTTCTGGATCTCCTAGCGTTCTTCTTAGGAGGGGATGAATCCTCCGAGTCGGAAGAAGATGAACTTGCAGAAGAATATTTTGATTTTGATTTACCATTCGCTGAGTTATTTTTGCGCATTAGACTAGAACTGGTGCAAGGTTGTTGATCATCGTCGTGATGAACTCCGTTAGCTGTAGAATTGCTGGCTCCATCCGTGTGGTCATAATATTTGACCTTGGCCTTGCTCTGGGGTTTGGGTTTCTTTCTTGAATGTCTCCCATGCTTCTTCCTTTTTTCTTTTGTGCCACGAGAATTTGAGCGTTTTCTCTTCCAAAGAAATGGTTTGATTTTCTTTTGCAAACTGGCCAAAGCCTCATCAACTTCTTCTGCACTAGAACTTTCAGAGGACGATGATTGATGATTTGATGAGGAGGACGAAGAGTCAGAAGATGAGGATGAGGATGAATCAGCCAATTTGGCATGTTTCAAATTCTTTTTCATTTCTTCCACCATCCTAGCTCTTGCTCGATTCACCAATTGTTCATGTTTGGCAACAATAAGTCTAGTAATTATATTACTTGGTCTATCTTGATCGGGTGAGCCTGGTTCATCCATTGGAGAAATTTCTAACTCTGTAGACGTTCCTTCATTCTCAGATTCTTCTGTCAGATTAGAATTCTGGTCAGATAAGACAACTTCAGGCTCCTCGACATCTTCAGGGTAATTGGGTGAGTCTTCATTCTCATTATCAACTTCTGATGTTCCTTCATTCTCAGATTCTTCTGTCAGATTAGAATTCTGGTCAGATAAGACAACTTCAGGCTCCTCGACATCTTCAGGGTAATTGGGTGAGTCTTCATTCTCATTCTCATTATCAACTTCTGGATCTCCATCTCGACTTGGGGTGCTTGAGTTGGACGTGATTAAATCACTTGGGTCAGGAATATCCTGTTGTCCATCTACTAGAAATTATAATCACTAAACAAATTAATTTAACTGAAAAAAATGACAATACTCACCATCTTCCTCAACTTCATCACCATCGGCATCATCGCGTTCTTCTTCTCCATTACGATCGTTCTCGTCAGAAGACGAGGAACTAATACTAATTGCTGTGTCTGTGTAAGAAACTTTCTTTGGTATATCATCCTCTGACATTCCCTTGATATCACGTTGGACCAATGCGTCAAAAAATGCCATCATCCTTGGGTCTTCCCTTGTATTTCTTCTAGTTGTGTCATAGGTCAAAGACATAAACTATAGAAATACAAAAACAATACTATTAAACTCTGTCAGATTAAATGTTCTACGTCTGCTTCAATTTTGAATCGAATTAGCTTGATGTGACTAACCTGTCCTGAATGCATGATTAGATTAATGTAGTCATCGTGTGAGTAAATTGGTCGTTGTGAGTCACCACGTAATTTAAACGAGCTTTGACCATTACGGCTAGTCGGAAGAGAAAAAGGAGACCATAGCTGAAAAATGAAATAAAAATGATAAATAATCCGTCGGGTAAACTCCGAAGTTTCAATTTTCTTCATACTTTGATTAATTTCTCTACTCCACTTGAAGCAATGACAGAATGCGTGTGATTGTATCGGACTTGATTCACTATAGATCGATGTCCTTGTAATTCCAAGTGAGCATGTCGGACATACTCTGAAAAATAATGGAAAATGATTAATATTAAATATTTTATGCAAAATTCTGTGACTTACTTGAATTACTACGCCCTTCAGGTGCATCCGGTGGAATTTTCCAAGCAAAGAGATCAAAATTATCAGAACCAGATAAAACATATTCATCATTTGGTCCTGCAAAGCAGCAACTCTTCATCGTGCACGAATTATAGTAGCCAGTGTTATTAAAATGATAGAGAGGAACAGTCGAGTCCGACGAGTAAAGAACTGGAGGGAGTCTTTTCCTTAGGGCGAGAATTCTTGTTCCATCACGATTAAATCTTGCACTCATACAACATTGATTAGAATTACTTCCTCCGTATTTCATTAGATATCTGCATAAATGAGTCAAAATGACATATCTGAAGCCATACTTTAATATTTCTACTTACTGCCCAGGCATCCGAATGTCCCACAAGGCAATTCCTTTTTTGAAATTGGCACTGACCAACAATCTTGGTTCCCTTGGATTATACATGACAGAATGAAAAGCTGCAGTCGCCTTGGCCAGACAAAATGGTTCTAAAATATCGACAATAATAAAATTCATAAAGTCACGGGGTTCAGGATAAAAAATATTTAAGGCATACCAGTTGCAGCTGGCTCTCTAATATCATAAATCAAAATCCGTCCATCATCACAAGCACTTGCAAAGACATTGTCGTTCCTTGGATCAGTCGAAATTCCATAGACGGGTTGTTCGTGGACAAAATAATCAAGACAGGTTCCACTGTCCAAACAACATGAACATGACACATTATCTAAATATTCTTAGTTCTAGTTCTAATGTAATTTGTGGAAATATTTACGTTATGGCATCATGAACGATGACTTGGTCATCATTTCCTCCAGAAAAGACACGAGAACACCTATAGTCCATCGCAAGAGCAAATATATTGCTACTGTGCTCAGCAGCCATTGGCATTGGTTCCATCGTTGACTGGATTGCCTTTTGCATGTCCCAAATCAAAACACGTCGATCATCTCCACCTGAAATTAACCCCCAGGGGTAAAAATCATTTGAAAATTCCAGTTAGCAGCGAACAAATGAACTGTCATACCTGAAATGAGCCACTTTCCATTATCAGAAAACTCGATTGCATTCACACATCCAAAATGAGCCAATAAATTTTTCCTATAAAGGATTTTTGCATTGTTGAAGGAAGAAGCCACAATTGAATCCCAGGATGGAATAACATTGCTCATTTCCCGACGGTAAAGAAATCCAATTGGATGACCTTTGTTCAAGAGACTCATTTTTTCAATGTTTCAACGAGCCTGAGGCTCTAAATAAAAAATACAAAACAAAAGATTAGTAATTAAACCGAATTTGACATTTCTTCTTGTCTAAATCCCCGTACCGTCACCAATTCTTAATTTCTGAGGAACTCAATTTTTGCAAATCGTGGCCCCAAAAGACAAATCAGCTGACTGTAGAGGAGGGCGCAGGGGTCATTCACATCACATTATTTACTTTTTTGTGACGACCTTAGCCGACACGGCACTAATTCTGACTGGATGGAGCAACAAAATCAATCAGATCATCACAGTGACAGTTGCTTTGAAACAAATTAAAACTTCATATTGCTTAAATGATGACACTGTCGTGACATGAATTGAGGTCAAGACCAAGACGTCAAATTCTGCAATGGAACTTTTTGCAAAGTAGAAGAAGTAGCAGGGAGTTGACTCTACCCGAGTAATTTCTCATGATCCAATGAAGAAACAAGATTGGGAAATAAAAACTCTCTGGATTTTGGATTTGGTCCGCCCGCACAGCTGAAGCAAATTCAGAAGATGGGGCAGAATTCTTTCTCAACTCAAATCGCAAGAATCTTGTCGCTGGTCCCAGTGTGCAAAATATTTTCAAAAACTAGATTTTTCATGTGAAACTGAAACAAATTAAAATTTGCCATGTATAGCAAATCACAGATAATAGGAGAAACAACTTCAAATCAAAGAACATGATCTCCAATGCTTCGTTCTAGCAGTAAAAAATGTGCAAAAATTTTGTTTTCGAGTTCGTTTTGAAATTTATTCTCACCCGCGTGGCACGTATTTTGTGTTACTTCAAAAAACGATTTATTAAGAACTGACGAATTATGAAATGCAAAAGAAACTGAAATGTAATACAATTTTGTCATGTTTATAATCTTCATGGCTTTTATTTCTC
>WJEZ01003358.1:0-11004 GCA_009869925.1 Thalassaphorura encarpata
TTTGGTTTGGATCCCTGGCCAAAAAGCTCAAGCCAAAGCCCCTAAAGCTAAACCTAGGTTTTGCTTTGCTTGTGCCTTTGCCCGTGTTGGTCGGTCTTGTCATTTGCAATCGCTTTGCAGAAGGAAACTCAATCCAAAATCTCTCACTACTCGCGCCGTCCCATCCCGTTCATTCACTTTGGAATCTTTCCCACAATTTGCAGCTCCACTTACACTTCTCAGGCAAGCAGTCGTCGTCGTGGTCGTGGCATGAGCGTGACGCAGTTTCAATCTAAAAGTCTAATTCAATCCCAATTTGGATTTTGGGCCTAGAAAACTAAGGACTTGAAAAATCATAAAGATTTTGATTTTGACCGTACTGAGGTTTTAGTGGTGTGCTCGCTAAGGACATACGTGACGAATGGGCGGGCCAAAGTACAAACCAAAGTGAGAAACCAGCCGACGCATTGTATTGCATTCACTGATTCACATTGCCATACTTTAATTTATTGTGAAAAGGGAAAGTTTCCCAAGTCACTAGTGCAGAAGGAAGAAAATCTGCAAAATTGAGCTGGCTGAACGCATGAACGCATAAGGAAAGGCACAGTTTTGTGTGTTGAACTCTGAGTTGACTAACTACAAGAATTTTGCCTTGATGACCAAGTACTGAGCTGAGCTGACCTCCAGAAAGTAGTGTCGTTCCCAAAACTCAAGTAGACGCACTCGTATAGCGTAAAACGTAAGTGAATTGTAAGTGAATCTACATTTTGAAACATTCTTAAAACTGATCGTAAAAGCAATTTCGTTGAGGGAACTTATTNGATACTGGATTTAACAGACTAATCTGAAGTACAATGTTCGTGTTAACCAAATATTAAATCTGTAGTTTTTGTAACTTTAGTCTGCACTCTGCAGTGTAATACATTCAAATTAAGTTCTTATCAACCTATATATGAGTTTTTTAGGTTTGGGTTGGTAAGAAGTAATTCATAAAATGAGAAAGATAACGAATTAACGATAACCTGCTGCCCTGCATGCTTTCGTTGATTTATCCCCATCCCACCAACTCAAGTTTCAATGCATGCTTAAGTTGAAAGACTTCGATGAACCATGAGTATAGTATGACTTTGCCTTGAAAATTACTGAATTAAGCTGGTGTGCTAGGTAGAAAGATCATTTCTAATTTAAGAAAACTGTAGACTCGATATGGAATGATTGTGATTCTGAACTGAGTCATCTGAATCCTTGTTTGTTACAGGAACCCGTAAATCATGCCAGTCAAAGTAGAGCCAACACCTCCTCCTCCAGCAAACTCCAAACAACCCGGTGTGACCCCATCCCTCCTTTATAATGGATCAAGATTTCAAGGGCATCAAAAATCTAAAGGAAATTGCTACGATGTCGAAGTTGTGCTTCAAGTAAGTCGTTTGCTATGGAATCAATCAAATGAAAGCATTTCCTCGATACCTTTTTAGCTTCCTGAGGAGTTCCTTAGGATTCTCTTATTGAATATTGTCGGATTAAAAGATTTTACCCTCTAGACTGAACTTTGGCTAATACGTAGTGTTTTCTATTTTCGTTTTCTATTTTCTAAGCCTAACAGATAAACAATAGGCCACAACATGGCCTTTAGGAAGAGATTAACAGTTGATTCATTAGGAAGCTCATCATCCTGTTCCATGTTGATATAGAAAGTTTCCGTGCTTCATAAATGTTGCATTGAACTTAACCTTTTCGGCCCATTTAG
The DNA here is from genome assembly GCA_009869925.1 of Thalassaphorura encarpata. NCBI lineage: Eukaryota > Metazoa > Arthropoda > Collembola > Poduromorpha > Onychiuridae > Thalassaphorura > Thalassaphorura encarpata. The sequence continues at coordinate 1,727 of WJEZ01003358.1, forward strand.
AAATTCTGTTTTCCATTTCGTCTAATGACTCAATATCATCGTACGTCAATATCATCCTTCTTCACCTTCCTTCTAAGTAACTTTTAAATTAGTTTATTGCGAAATTTATGACCTCCAAGACGTTGACCTGTTTACAAGATATGTTGGAAAGGTTACCTAATTTGTATATAGTGTGAAAGCAAAAGCATTGCAAATAAACTTGTTTACAAATGATAGTCAAAATACGGGCAAAACAAAGATCGATTTATGAATAGAAACGTTTTGTACACTGAAACTTAGGAATATTTTTAGCCATAAACATGTTATTAGCGTTTGAGTAATTATATGTATTTAATTTTATTTTTAGCACGTCGATGAAGAAAATGGGTACCTTTGTGGCTATTTGAAAATCAAGGGTTTGACAGATGAATATCCTACACTAACGACATTTTTTGACGGCGAAATCATAAGCCGAAAACATCCATTTTTAACGAGGTAATTAATTCTTTGTTTAAAATACTGAGACGAGGTGCTAACAAATTATTTCATTTACTAGGAAATGGGATGCAGACGAAGAAGTTGACAAGAAGCATTGGGGAAAATTCAATGCATTTCATCAATATTCAAAGACTTTCAATTCTGATGTTTTCGACTACGAAGGACTTGAAAAGACGGATTTTGTTTTTATGAGATGGAAAGAACATTTTTTAGTCCCAGATCATACAATCAAAGATATTTCCGGAGCATCCTTTGCAGGGTTTTATTACATTTGTTTTACCAAGTCAGAAGCCACAATTGAAGGGTTTTATTACCATCGGAGCTCTGAATGGTAAGTTTCATATTTACTTGTGGAATGTGCATATCTCGCATTTTCCTTTAAAAGTCTAACGATTATTGTTTGAGACAATCGTTTAAGGAAAACTAAATTTGTTTCATGAGTTGCAGGTTCCAGTCTCTCAAATTGAAGCATTTACCGGAAAAGAGTATCCAAATCTATGAGTTTAGATAAATATGTTGAGCTTTTTGTAACTTTCACCTCAACAACTCAGGAAAATTTATTTTGATTAGTTTCCCTTTCACATACACCGAATGGACAAATCGACTGGACTGAACAACTAGAAAACTAGATGATTAGACTAGTGAGCATTTATTATATCACTGGAAGGTTTTAAAAGGTTTGATCAAGATATCTTTACTTTCTGGTGGTGTTATAATTTTTGATTTTGTTTTCCATCATGAATCTAGAATGTTGCTATTTTAATAATTTTTATCCAATCCATAATCACTAGAACTTAGGGCTGACTGAATGTTCTTATTTTTAATCCATGTTAAATCCTATTTTGCTTTTTATTTGCTTATGATTATCCAACGATTGACTTTTCTTTCATTATAATCGTAGAAAATTAAAAATTGTATACAAACTTGAAAACAGAAGAAATGTAAACGGGTGATCTTGAGTTATACTTCAAATTCAAAAGAAAAATGATATAATCTTGTAACGTTAAAATCTGTTACCTTTCGACAATGTAAGCTGCTGGTCACAGTCGCAACGCAACTCGTAATATCGTAGCATAGTGATAGTGATACAATGTAGAAGTATTTTGTACATGGTCGATTTCCAAGTTTTATGTCGGAATCGGAATCAAAAGTCAAGACTCATTAGATTGGACGAAAATTAATGTTCTTAATTTTTCTATGAATTGAATGTCAGGTACTTAAATCTAAGGTTTTTGTTAATTTATGTGTAATTCTTATTTTCTGGGCCACAAAGTATTAAGAAAATGTTGTTGGCTCTGAGGACGTTGTGGACGGAATTTAAATTGGATTGATTGCTAACGTTTTAACTTGTATCAGAAGGATAAGTAAAGTAAGTTTGTCCGTCAACCAATGCTGGCTTTGGTTTGCGAACTTGAAGGGAGCAGCCCCAAATAATACTACTGGCTATGGCGACGAGGATGGAACGTAGACGATATTTAGTGTTGAGAATAAATTTCGTATATTGGAATGACCATAGGTTGATTTACCAAGTTATGTTTTGCTACGGATAAAAATTGGTGGACATTTGTTTGTTGTGAGACGAGGAGACTAGTTTTAAGACTCAAACGGGAGAAGTAGATTTTACGGACACCAATTATTGGAGCGACACAACATGCACGTACGTAAACTAGGCTATCTTGCGAATCCCATCCAACCAAGACGAACGGATTTGCACAATTTATGTTGTGACACTGAATCAAAATGTTTCACATCACCTATTCACCTTTGCCAAAAATAAATACAAGTATGAATATTAGTCTTGAATAATGTCTGAATTCTTTCTAGCATGAGTAACCGAGTGAATTTAAATCAATAGATCAAGTCTACGACATTTTTCCTTTTATTTACTTACTTTCAGGTGGGTATCATGCTTGCACGCACAAACAAAAGGGACTATTACACGATACAATTATTTCTGAAAGCGAATAATGTACCAAGTATTTTTAACTTATTGCTCTAAATAATAATAATTATTATTGTTCGTATGCATGGACTGCGATATGAATGAACGCTAAATTCAATATTAGGTAATTACACAACACAAGCACATACAAAAACAAAAGCAAAAAAATGTAAATACAAAATTGGGAGACTCATCCGGGTTTCGACTCGATACGATAATCGTTAACTAAAATGTAGTTTTGCTTATCGTTTGGTTTAATCTAACTTCGTATGCACAGATTCTAAACATCAGTTCAACATTCAACATGTACACCAGGTAGTAGGTACTTTGGAATAAAATATAAATTCAAATAATTTGACTCCAACGAATTACCTCAAGGAACTGCTGAACCAAATAAATAGTAAGGGGCTAAATTGACTCGACTTCTGTGTAAACTAAATCGCTCCGACTATTTAACCGACCCAACTTATATTTACCATAGGGAGCTCAGAAGCCCAACATTATTAATTAAACTTTCGTCAGCTTTGAAAAGAATTTACAAAATAAATTCCTATTTTCACCACATTTAGTCTCATACAGACTGTTCCGCCAAAAAAGTTAAAGTGATTTAGAATATTAGGCATTTAAATTAAATGCAACAGAGAGTAAAGTGAGAAGGGCAAACTTGAAATGAGGAAGCTTGAGCTCCTTCCGCACTTGAATTGTTCTTATTATAAAAATTAATGCAACACATGCTTCCTTGTCACTGTCACTACTTTTTATATCCCTGAATAGTTTGGTCATTTGCATATGCAAAATACACATACATTCATTTTGGAAGCAAGCCTGCATTAGCATTAGCTTTTGCTTTTGGCTGTGTGAAATATACGTTAAGCATATAAATTCTTACTTCCTAAACATATACGAAAATATGCATGAAGCATACATGCCATGAGAATACAATTAGTGTTGGGAGGGAGTGTTGCAAGTGAGACATTGGCTTTCTTCGTCGTTTCTTGGTTCGAAAAGTAGTCCCTTATTATTTCAAAAAAGTAACTCTCGGGGATTTACTACTCTAGATTAACGTACGATTTCCCAGGCGAGGAAGGAGATGAAAGATTGTGGCGTGATTATGAAGACAATGTGATGAAATTTGACAAGAATTTTTTTCCAGGGCCACTCCTAGACGAGAGAGCAAGATTTCTTCCCCGTACAAGAAGTGCTTTGTGCAGCATCGTTCGGAGTTCGGAATTTTATTCTCTTGTGAGGAAACTTGGCTGGGAGACTTCTGTACTGCGTCGAGTACCTTGTCATTGCGTAGGATTTTAAATAGGATTTCATATTATTCGGCAAAGGCAATTGATTGATTCCATACACAGTTGTGTGAGTCACAATAGCCCGACAACAAAGTTCTTTCAACTGCAATACTAAAATTGAATGAAAACAAATCATGATCAGTATATAGAATTTCTTGAAAACTTCATATCTGTAAAATCGACATTAAATTTACCTTTGTTAGATCGCCAGAGCCTTTCCATACCATTTCGTTGAAGGGCCATACGGCTCAGTTCGACAAAGCTCTCGACAATGTTGAAGTTATTACAAAGGGAACTGACTTCGAAAAATCCCATCTTGTGCTTGACTGCATATTCTTCAGCCACATCAGCTGAGACTTGTCTCTTGAATTCCAAATGAAGACGATTCCCAATCAAGAGTTTTGGTACCCCAGGGGCATGCTTTGATGTTTCAAGAACAAGAAAAAATAAAATTAATTTGCAGAAATCATAATATTAGCCTCTAAGTGAAACGAATTCGACTAAACTTGAAGATTTTTTCCGTATCAGATCTTCAGCAAAAGTAAAAGTATCGTCTTAAGCTTTAGTTTCTCAACAAGAATAAATGACAAACCTCTTCCACTTCCTTCAGCCAGCGATTGAGACCATCGAAGCTCCATTTGTTTGTAATATCATACACGAGCAGGATTCCCTGGGCTCCTCTTGAGTAGGATCGCAGTATTGTGCAGAAACGACCTTGGCCGGAAGTGTCCCACACTTGGAGTTTCACCTTCTTTCCATCAAGTAGAATCGTTGTGGTTTTGTACGCAGCTAATATAATTAAATTAGTGTTAATATAAAATTAGGCTACGTTATTACGAAATGCCTAGAGTCCTATACGATATCTAAAACATTGAATCCAACTGCTACAAATAAATTAAACTTCCCATGAATTCAGAAATTATAGCGTAACATGGCTATTGCAATCAGAAAGTAATCGGCCAGCAAAATGATTACGTGTATAAAGTAACGTATCAAATTATTCGTTAATGCAATGTGTGTAATTTTAGTAATTTACAAATCTAGAAAATCTTACTCGAGCCAGAGCAAAAAGGAGATTCATTTGATCCATCTTGAAACGAGTTTAGAATTTCTTGCTTTCCGACATCACTGTCTCCTACCAGAAGAAATTTGAGTAGATAATCGTAGGGTTTATTCCCTCTTCCGTTTGAGGACATCCTTCCGAAACGTAATTAAATTAAAACAAAACTCTACAGTCTTTCACAGTCTTCACACTCAGCCTTGACTGAACAATTTCCCCTTCAAACTTCCATCTTGCATTTCTCCAGTCTTTGACTCATCAGTTTGACAATGTTGTGTTGTGAGGATGGATGAAATCAGTTTCCATTTCTGATCCCCCCTTGACGTTCGTTTGTCTGACTGAACATTTAATTAGTCTGAATCTGATGTCCAGATTGTGTCGATACTTCGTCTTCGCCTTGAAGCAAATCTGGTGTCTGATGCCAGATTCAGATCTTGTCCACTGAGATGATTAAATTGTGTACAATAATGTAAGTATGGAATCCAATCCAATCCAATTCTTAATGCCAACCTATTTAATAAATTTAGGACATTAACGAGACAAGTTTTGCTTGTAATGAGCAGTAAAAGTGAAGTATGTATGTTTACTTACCGAATTTCCCCTATTGGTTAAATTAACCGACCACCTCCGTTCGCTTCTTCCACTAAGCAACTGTCTGTCCCAAAGCTTTTCGTCCTTGGCTCAGAACAATTAAAATTTGCACTCACAGTATAATTAAACAGAAAATGAAACTTTCTTTCCTTTTGCTATTATTTTCTCACGTTACATTTCCAATCAGTCTTTCCTCACCAAATGTTAAGACGATATTTAATGCCATTGTCTGTCCGTCTTGCTCTTGTCCTCCCTTTCAGTTTTTTTATGCAATTAAATGTTGGACAACCAAGACCAGGAGGAGGCTAAGCTAATGAGAATGAGACTAAGAAAACTTGCAAATCCGGAATTTTTATTGTATTGTTGTGGCAGTGGCAGCTGCAGCAGGTTGAGCTCAAATCCACTTTTATTGTAAAATCTTAAACCTCACTCTGCCTTTAAACTCCTTTTTGCACTTCACCTCTCAAATCACTTTCTAATTAATAAATCTTGTCCTTAATGTGATGTGGTCTTTGGGTGCAAATCATGATAAATAAATGCAAATGCAAAGGGTATTTTGCGCATTTGTTTGGGAACGGGATTGGATTCTGTGTCTGTCTGTACTCTTTCCCTTGTGATTTTAATTTAACGCAAAGGGTGGCCTAGGCTGCATTGCATATGCATTATGCATTCACCCTGCTGCCTGCCTGCCTTTGTATTATTTTATTGGGCCCAACCTTCAAGAAACTCCGCGAAGTGAACCGAGATATCTTCATCAAAAGTTTTGCTCTATTCCACAATAACCACCGCTAAATGCCCTACATTACATACGCAAACCGTTAAATGTTTAATTAACCTAAGAAATATAACGTTAAGGTTAGTCAGTTATCTTAGCCTAGGCGAAATCATCAATTTTAATCTGAGGAAACGGCAAAATAAGAGTTTCCTCTCTGCATTCGGGTTTAGCTAGTTGGCTATGCTCTTGTAACGCTTAGATTTTATGGACTAATTAGAATAAGTTTGAAGACAAAACTCAATTCAGTTCAATTAAAAAATATCAACTTTTATTTCAAACATGAAATCACTTATAAAAAATCAGAAAAACAACACTGATATTTAAAAAAAGATAAACCAGACGAAGAAAAACAACTTTGAAATCCTTATAAAAACTAAAAACAATGAAAATCACATCTCAATAGACTCGGTAGAGTCATAATCGTAAATACATCCAAAAATCGTTGACTAAAAAAACTTATTGCAATTAAAAAATCACAGCTGTAGGCCACTGACTAGAAATCGAAGTCACTCTTCCTTGTCTTCCTCTGAAGGGACACCATCCTTCCCTTTGTCCTTCTTTTGAGATTTTTTGTCTCGAAAACTTTTGAAGAAGCTTCTGGCTCTGGCAGTCTTCTTCTCTTCTCCTGCCGGCTCAAGTTTCGAGTTTTTTCCAGCCGAAGTGTCACCTTCAGAAAGGGCATTGAGATCAGGATCGGAAGGAACTTCAATCGTAACCGGAACAACAGGGCCAACTTTATTGGGTGGAATTCCCAAGACTCGTTTCACCCGGTCCTTGATGGTTTCTCTTGGAGGGAGCTGTTGCTGCGGCTTCTCAACCTCGACCACCTTTGGCACTTCTTCCTCCTGGTCACTGTGACCTGGGATGACCCCGCCAAGAAAACACTTCGGGTTAAATTCCTGTCGACGACTGGAGGATCCACGGCAAACGTTCGCAGCCCAATTTCTCATTTTCCCCCAGCAAGATGGTTTGGAGGATTTGGCAATTTTTTCAGCCTCTGGTGATTCTGCCCTGGTCCCTTGATGTCCTGGCCTTTCGGCAATTATTCGAAGAAGTTCCTCTTGGGTACTCTGCGCCGTTGGATATGGACGAAGGCGAGCCTGAGGAAATCTGCTAAATCCTGCAATCCGGTATGATTTGACAGCAGTCAATGCTACCAAATTAGCAGTTTCCTCAGGCCCAAGGGAAATCCTCATGTCACCTCGATCTTCCTCTTTCACCTTCGCATCTTGTCCAGAAATAGAAATTACCACTTCAGGTTGGACTTTTGGCTCAAATTCGGGTGGATTTTTTCTGCGGCAGGCTACTTGAGTAGACAATCCCGGATCGTTGGCTTCAGGTGAGGAATCAGCAGAAATTGATGGCTGGAGAAAGGATTTTGAGCTTTCTTTAAGATTCCATTCGACCAGGGTGTCATGGAGGAGCTCCTTTATCCCAAACCTAAGGGCTTCATGTGCGAGCCAAGCCTCTGCATCTCTTGTCCCAAATCTTGGACTGATGTGGTCCAGTTGTTTTGTTCTTGTCTCCTCCAAAACTTTGTCTCCTGCGATTGAAGATTTCTGGAGTCTTCCATGAGAGGATCGAGTTCTGGTTGTGACTGTACGAACTCTGGTCACTGGACGGACCCTCGATTCTCCGGATATTCTTCGGTGACGGACTTTGCACGACTTCTTTCTTCCGGTTGCGGGATGAGAGAGTTCCCGGAGATCCAACATCTTCTTTGATCTTCTAGCTCGGATCATGATGACAACTAGAGCGATAGGTCAAGGATGAATTGCTCGATTTGATTTTAGCTTGTGTATAGAACGTCGATTAGCAGCTTAGAATTGATTTATGATTTTAGTGCATGAAAAGTGGCACGAGCGCAAAAGAGCAAATCGAACATTCTAAAGGGACAAGCCCTAGAGAGAAAATGAAATTTTTTGGGGGTCATCAACTTTTTCTTTGTTTACATCCAGAACCCCAAACTTCAGTTTCATCCCTGTTGATTGTTGTCATGGTAGTTCAACTTGGAATTTTCGACTTTTCTCTTTTGCGTCGTTTGTTTGAAACGTCATTACCCGTCGAATCGCCATTACGAATTTTACAAATGCATTAATAAATGGTTACAACAGATCCAGGTACATTTTCATGCTCAAATTTGTAATTGCATTATTACTACTCTTTTATATTATCGTAATGCAGTTTCAAAGTATATTTTGAATTATTCTTTGAGGTCAAAGATCAAATCGAACAAAGGAGGATATTTTTTGTGTTCGTCAGTCGCTAACATAAGAGAGCAAGGAAAATGAGCCGCGAGTTTTGGTCGTGCAATTTCTATACTCCGTGGCAGATTGAGTCATTTGCATTTTGCGTTGTGTGTGTTTTATGTGTTTGAGCTAAACTGTCAAATTTATTTTATTCGTTACATTTGAAGAATTAGTTTTGAAAACAAAAATGAAGTCGAAACAAGGTCAAGACAAAGGAGATGTGAACGTGAGTCAAGGCCAAGGTCAAGGTCAGGCAGAAGACGAACAAGTATCTGAAAAAGTCTTGAGTCCAGAAAGCGAAACGATTGAGCAGAGTCGAATTCTGAACAAGAAATGTGTTTGTATCGTCGTACTGGGTGACATTGGAAGAAGTCCTAGGATGAGGTATCATGCAAAATCCTTGACGGAAGAAGGTTTCTTTGTTCAAATGATTGGATACGGTGGGACAGGGCTCCCAGAGGATATTGCCAATGACCCAGCCATTTGGACTTATTTCATGAGAGAACCACCTGCTTGCTTACAAGGTAATTTTGTGTTTGGGATTGGGATCTTGTAGTTTTGTAATTATACCTCCTCAGGGTGATAATGATAATACGTTAGGACAGATACCTTTATGATATTCTATTTCGTAACCATATATGCCTTCCTTGCCGTTACTGTAAGAATCGGTAATTTTCCATGAGTCTAATCCTGGTAATGGCAAATGTAGTAGACGGAATTGCAAAGCTCAGTTTTGACATTTATTCCTCTGAATACAAGCTCAATTTCAATTCTACACCATGGTCTACAGACTATCTATCGACAAGCATGACATTGTAATTAGGCAATGTCATTTCGAAGGTTCGGTCGTTGACATTAGAGTTATTGGATGGTTCTGATGCTAAGTCTC
>WJEZ01003359.1:0-11001 GCA_009869925.1 Thalassaphorura encarpata
AACCAATTTTGACCGATAGCCAGTTCCCAGAACTATGATGAATGCACACCACAAGAAAATTATGAAACGGACTCTAGAACTGGATTTTCTTTTAGAGGCTCGGATGGACTGTTCAGTAAATATGGCAAATATGTCACTAACTGTGTTAATTAACGATCTTCCCTCCAATACCCGCCCGGTATCGCTTGGGTTCAATTTTACAAAAGATGACAAGTGATAAATGATGCAAATGGACGTAACAACTCCTGCGCTGAAAATCCAAACCGTTTTAGTTAATGGACGAAACATTGCCTTCCAAGATGTTTCCAATGGTGGTTTTCTGATGTAGAATGTTCTGTATACCCAACTGACTGTAGCAGATGGGTCAACCACGCTGTATCTGGAATACGAAAGGGCAGCATTGACAGACAAATCAGCATCCCAGTACAAAACGTCTCCTAGTGCACCAGTCCATCGCCCACCCTTTCCCTTCAATCCAGAACCTCCGTTGTTACTTGCTTTGCGAATTTGAAATGTAAAATTTAATCGTTCACTTGATTCTCTCAACATTTCAAAATAAGTTCCACCAGCATATTCAAGAGATCCGTTGGGATAATGAGAATAACGAAACATTTGTGGACCAAAAACAGCTGTTACTTTAAGGTGTCGACCTTTTACAATATTTGTGCATTTCCTTGCAAATAATTCTCCTTCGCAGTATGAGTGAAAATAAATGTCCCCAGAGTTATTGACAATTGGAATGATCTTGTAGCGAAAGTTGAGAGAGTATGTACTTTCCATAAATTGGGCAGTAGAATCTTTGTTTCCAAAAAATATAAAGTAATCCTTATGTGGCCGACTTAACTTTTGTAGAAATAAATTATTTGTAACTCCCTTGATATGTTCCATTCCATCTTCTTGTATAAATACAAGATTGCAAGTTCTTGAATGTTTCAGGTTGAATTTATTTGGAAGCTTGAGGTCATCATCAGAAAACTCCAAGTCGAAAAAAGACGGCTTTGTGGGATATGGAATAAGAGAACTCGTGATTATCATTGGAATGTAGTGTTCTTTGCTTACGGTGATGGAATCTCCGATGAGATTGTATTTTCCAATGTGTTCGTTGTATAAGTCCTTGCGAATTGGAAATATCCAGGTATTACAAATATCGGCATCGGTTTTCGAGTTTAAAATATTTCGAGTCAAGTGTGTTGAATCCGTTGATACTTTATTAATTATGAAGAATAGTAGAATTATTCTTAAATTAAGCATTTCTGGCTCAATTACTGCGACGTTGTCTTAAAGAAAAGTCAAGATGTAATATATGGTAAACTACTGCCGGTACAATAATCTTTCTCACAAGTCCACCGGCAATTAAACCTTTGCGTTCAGATGAACTCTGCCGGAACATGTGCTTAGCAATCAATTTTGGGAATTTTCTTGTGTCATTTGCTCTCATGTCAAATCTAAATTAAGAGAGAATTGATTACGAAAAAGAGTTATTCCCATAATTGGGCGCTGCTCAGTTCTGACTTATGACATGCATAGGAATAATTCTCCGAATCCTACTGTCTGCTCCAAAATAATTAGGTGGAAGCTCTGCTATTTGCTATCTTAGGAATTTTGTAGAACAAAATGATAAGCATTCTACTTGCGTGGAATAGAAAATCAGATATATCTGATGAAATGGACGTATTTGCATTGCCTAGTTGTCCTGTCTTTTACTGCATCGTTTGTACACATTGAGTATTTCAGGATGTTCAAGTTAGCAGGAGACTTTTTTTTAATATTTAACATTTAAATCTTGACAATGCAACTGTACATGCATTATAAGGTCGAGGCATGGTAGTGTTATTCTGAACATCTTATATAAAAGTTGGAAGTTGATAAGACTCGGTCCGAATCAATAAATTAGCGCTTATTCAGAGTGCTTATCCCAAGCTCCTTGAATTCTAAAATTTTTGAACAGCTGTTCAAGACTGACATAAAATAAATTCGACGCCAAGACTAAAATCACGCAATGGAGAAATTATAAAAATTTTAGCGGACGGTGACATTTCCCCTTAAACTCTTTCTTATCTCTTCAGGAGAAATGTGTCTAATATCCAGCAATTATAAGATAACATTTATTATTTATCCAGGCTAACATGACTAAGGAAAGTTACCTGAATATTTTATATATGGAAATATCTCAAGACATATAGGCTAGTCCAAACACGAGTTCAAACTTCGACTCCAGAATAAACTTGAATTGTACTTCAATGAAATTTGTCGTTAGCCGTTAGTTTGATTTTGAAGTTCAATCAAAATGCAAAGTTCTACAACACTTAAGTTAATCGGATTCTCCGTGAATTACGGATATTTTATGATGGTAATTCCTTATTACTGGGACTCAAGGACGCAACGTATCTGCCACTCCAGGTCAAATTGGAATATTTTCGGATGGCACATTGTAAAACTCATCATTTGGGCTTTAAACGTATTCATGATCGTGAGGTTTGTTCAGTCTGTCATATCAAAAGACGATTTTACAATAATTGGCTTCGAATTTGCATTCCTCATTGGTGCAACTCTATTGAGCATCATGGAGTTAAATATTTCACATAAACGAAATGAATTTGTCCAAATTCTGAATCATACTGTCAATTTCTGTGAAAAAATTCAAGGTATGACTTTAACTTAACTACGTTTTTTTCTAGTTCATAGAAGTCATAATATTGTGTAATTCTGTTCAACAGCAAAATACATTGAACCGAACTATCGACGGAAGTATTGGTTTTTAGACTATGTTTTTGCAATGCTCATTTCATCATGTTTTGTGCAACCCGTTTTTGCTCTAACGATCTGGGCACAGAACCCATATATGAATATTTTTTTAACTTCCTTACTTCCAAAAACGTACAAGACCTTGCCAAGATTAATTTTTTTGGGAATTTTTCATCTTTGGATGAATTACATTACATGGGCATGTATTTCATTTATACTTATGGAAATTCTCATTCAAGTATACAATTACAGATTTGCCCTTCAACAAATCCAGTAAGCCTATTATTAAAAAACTAGTAATTTCAGCTTAATTTTTCTATATTCATTTTTACAGAGCAAATAAGCCTACGCCTTTTATAACTGACGCGATTCGTAAACCTGGTGCAGCCATCCTAACATACAGATGCCTTCAAATATTGAGTAGTGAATCCAATAGTATTCTTCGTCAGTACATGCTCTTAAGTATAAACTATGTTTGTATTACCATGTCAGTTTTATGCAATTTCATTATTTTAAGATTTCATGAACACATTCCTATTCCAGGATGTATTGCTGTTCTTACAGGCTCTGTATTCAGTATAATTTACCTATTCGTCGCATATTCAACATTCGGTGGATGCTACTCTTTATCCAAAGCTTTCATTTCTTCGTGGAAAAGAAATACAAAAATGAATCCACTAGATCGGAAAATTATGCTAAAATATATTAAGTCATGTCAGCCAATCAGATTCTATATTGTCGAATGGGAATATTTTCAAAAACCTAGATGTATAGGGATACTAGGTAAAATATTGATGTATACTTCAAAACTCTTAATTATTACAAGAAAGTAGTGAATAATTTAACAAGAGAGAAGCGGGACGTGGACCCCGAGACAAAAATAATCCTTAGCATGTTCTAATATTCTTTGAATTATTAGTAGATTCACGTGGAGGTGGAGTCGATTGATATTACAACATATAGTACCTTATCGTTTTTGACGAGAACCGAAATTCGCGAGCGACTACTGTTACAAATTTAAAGGGTATTGTATCATTTCCAGATAACATCACAGGATTATTTGTCCTAGAGGCCTATAATGAGTGTAAATGTTTTAAATGTAGACATCAGCATGGACTACGTCTACATTTATACGTAATTAAAACATTTGTTTACTTTGGTAAAAGTCTGGAAAGTTTTCGGAGGTAAACATCATATTCGAATGTTCAAAGCGGAATAAATGGGATAAAACACTCTGCATTGATTAATTATGTTGCAAAACAGACGCTTATTACATGAAATATTTCATTCGTTTGCTCAGTCTGTACCTTGTCCATGTGGTTGTAAATTTGAGTAGACTTTTTACTGATTTACTTTAATTGTGCTGTGTAAACTCAAAGATAATTTAAGTAAATTAGTTTGTAATGCTCCATTTAAAATTATTTCGTCTTCTTGTGAAATACGCGTCATTCTTCTTTGCAATTCCATACGTCTGGAATGACAACACCGGGAGATTAAAGTACCGTAGCCGTCGGGGAATTGTTGGCTGGCACATTGTCAAATTATTGTATTGGTTTCATCACTGTTTCAGCACAATCAACTGTGTTGTTGCTCATGTTGTCCAAAAACAACAATCTTTCATGGTATCAGTTGATCGATTGGATTTTAATGTTTTATTTCTTGGGGCAGCCGTAGTCCAGCTTATCCTACACAACATGAGCGGAGAAGTTTTGAAATTTGTTAATAATAGCATCGAGTTCTTCTCGAAAATTCGAGGTTAGACAATTTTATTCTTTATTTATACAAGCCATAAATGTATAATTGCTTAAAATAGAGGAATTTCGACGCAAAGGTCATCCGAAGAAGGTGTGTATCGGAAATGAGCGAGTGCTTTCACTTTATCTATTCTACGCTATTGTTCTTCCACCCTTCGGTCAACTATTATACTACAGTGACCCAACTTCCCCGGTGTATTTCAGTTCATTGTTTCCAGTCGAAAGTTATTCTTTCCCCTTGAAGAGCATCCTCGGTTTACCATTCTTATTTCTTGTTTACGAAGCGTGGGCTACTATTGTTTTCTTGACTGCCGCTATCTTTGTTTATGTCTACAGTTCCATATTTCTGATAAATCTATTAAGGTAAGTCATTTCATTGAGTTGGAGAAAGTCATCGTTCTTGTGAACTTGACAATTGTTTATATTTTAATTCTTTAGACTAGACAAACCTTTCTGCCACACTTCGGCTCAATTACTTCATCCAGAATCAATCCTTAAAAAATACAGAGGTCTACAGGTTCTAACAAATTCGTTCAACAATATTACAGGACAATGTGTACTAGTAATCATTAATGACATCGCCCTAATTGGCGTAGTCCTGACTAACTTATTACTTTTAAGGTATGAAAACTCTGACCAGTATACGGTATTAATAAAAAAGACCATTTACTTTACACTGTCGTACTTGACAATCGTGTACCTTGTGGTCATGAATGTTAGACTTGGCGAGATGCATGAAGCGTCTGAAAAATTAATCAGGTCGTGGAAATGGACTTTGAAAACATCATCGCTCGAACCTTTAGATCGATTGTTAATTAAAATGTACGCTACATCATGCCGGACGACACGAATAGAGTTTGGATATTTTGGTTATTTTCGAAAAAGTGGGATAACAGTTGTGCTAGGGAGAATATTACGGTTTACCCTTCGTGCGTTATTATTGACCAGACGTTTCACCTGAGCTGAGGTGTATTATTATTGTGAATGTTGTCAACATATCACTCAGCTTGAATAATTTCAACGTAGCATAGCTTTTACTAAGTTTGTGTCTTTGGATTTGGTGTCAGACTTACTAACGTACTCATCTCTCGGCTGGCTGAAATAATGCAAAGTTATTTTTTGACGTACAATGAACAGAATGACTAATTACAACTATATCCGATTAATTAATAAAAGTTCACAATTTTGTCACAAAGTTCACTATTACATTTATTTAAAAAATATTTTGAAACAAGAAATAAAAAGGCACTTTTAAAGGTTTACGTCGTCGAACGCTTTATTTTCGTAAACTTCAGGCTCGGCAGAACCCTTCCCACTATCGCTGTCATCCTTTGCTTCAGAAGATTTCTTATTCAGGTCATCATTGTTGTTAATACTACTTTTTCTGTCGGAGATTTCTGAAGATACAAAGAGCCAGAAAATTAAATCAAAGCATTTGTAAAATGTAAATTTCCAACTTAAAATCAGCGTAACTTACCATCATCAGCGTCTAGAATGACAAATCGTTCTGTAAACTCTGGGCAAACTTTCTTCCACAATTTAAGCATTAGGGGAATAAACAGTTTGCCATCTTTTCTTGGGATCTGGGAAAATATTAATAGTAGCAAAACTAATGAGCAGAGCAAGGAATACTGTTAGAACACATCCCACAGCAGGGTACCACAGATATGACAACGAAAAAAATTGTGTGAGTCCATCATCCCAACAATTGGGAGGATCCGTTGCAATACAATTCTTCCAGTCCTTTCCGGGAATAACAAATCCAGTCCCATTTAATGATGGGCATTCAGTGATATCCAATCTCAAGGCTTGGTTTGGAAGCCATTTGTTATTACTGTAGATCGTTGATCCAATCCCAAGGAAAGACATGAATGCGAGGGATAAGAGTAAACCAGAAATTGCACCCTGATTATGAAAAAAGTAATTTGATACTGAATTCAGTATATACGCAATTGGAATTTACTCATATTAACTTACTACTGTGTTAACCCATGGAAAGAACATTCCAGCAATGAAAATTCCCAACGTTGGTCCACCCAAGATGCCAAGTAGTGTAGTCGCAGCCTGAAAAAGTTTAAACGTTAATGATCAACTCAGGCAACAAATTAATACTAGTTATTCGAATAAAGAATTTTTATTTACCGAGAATATACTTCCCATCTGCTCGGCTACGAATGCAAACCCGAAACCCAATGCACCCGTTATGACTGAAATGGCTTTCGAAATATTTGCCAATTTTCTTTCAGACAATTTTGGAGCCAACTTTTTGACATAATCTTCAACAATAGTAGCAGCAAGTGAATTCACAACACTTGACACCGTACTGTTAAAGAAATAAATACTTACTTAATAATAAATAAAAAAATAATTAAATTAATAATTAGAAATAAATAAGCTTACTTTTTGAAATCTTCCGGAAAAACAACTCTAAAATCTAAAAATTAATTTAGTTTTCACCTTAAAGCTGCACATGTAATTCCAGCTACGAATAGTCCTGGAAGTCCTGGATATTCTCCGATAGTATCCATCATAAATTTAACCAATAATTGATCAACCGCTTCGACTTTCTAAAATTTGTTAAAAGAAAACTTTACAAGATTTCAGACAATGACAATAGTACAAGTAAGTATTTACCTGGCTAGCATATGGGTCACACGTATAATAGTAGGAAAACATGACAAGTCCGCCCACATAGCACATGCCCATTAGAATCCACAATCCAAATAAATTAATTAGTAAAGCCCTTTGAAAAGAAAAATTGCAATTAAAAATATTTTGTCCCGAATAAATATTCTTAAATAACTGACTTACTGGGTCACTGCTCTGAATGAAGGTAAAGAAATGTATCGTTGAATCTGAGCCTGATTCGTGTACATTGGAAGCCATGTAAAATAGCCACCAATGATAGCTGTCCAAATTGTATGCCTTGTTCTTGGATCTGGATCCACACTACAAAACAAGTGAGCAACTATTCTTAAACATTTCTACTCAATCAAGACTTTCTGCACTTACTTGAAGAAGTTAATTCTGCCCGAATTGTACGCTCTTTCCCAAACAATTGACATTCCACCGACTCGATCAAGTCCAACTCCAACGACAACAGCCATTGAAACGAACATGATCAAAGCTTGTAAGGAATCAGTCCATAATACCGCCTTTATTCCGCCCAGTGATGAGTAGAAAATGCAAACGACGAAAATCAAAGCGATTAACAAGTGATGATTGATCCCAGTAACTTTAATAAATTTAATAGACCCGCTAGTTTAATTGAGAAATTATAAAATAATAGTTTTTATAGTAATTACCAAAGCTTAACGCTAGGGCGGGTCCCAGCACAACCATGGCCATGTAGAATATCTAATCAATTTTAGAAGTAAATTTGTGAATAAATAGATTCTTAAGAAATGTTAATTTAAGAAAACCTTACGGAGTAAAGAACGTTGATAATCGATAAGAATATCCGTAGCGGGGTATTAAATCTCCATTCCATGTACTACGTAACACAAAAATATTATTGTGGAAGACTAAAACAGAATAGAGTTAGCGATGGATGTCTCAAGTTACCTCGTACACGGAAGTAAACTGGAGATTGAAGTAGAACGGGACGTAGAGATAGATTAAACTCAGAGTAAGGGGAATATAGCAGAGAAGAACCATGAACAATTGAGTGCCAAATAAATAGATTTCTACGGGATGGCCCAATAATGTAACTGATGAAACGTAACTTGAAAAAAAATTGAATTAAATTTCTATTAGTGCGGTCGCTCACAATAATTTATTTCGAAAATAATTTCTTTCGTCAACAAAAGTTACCTGCACAATAAAGACAATGCCACTGGGATGGGATGCATTTGTCGATTTCCGAGCAAATATTCTTCGTTAGTTTTATTCTTTCCTCCGAAAAACCCGTAATAAATTCCAATGGCCACGGAACACGCCAAGACGGAGCCGAATACCAGGTATTCTGGCCATTCAAATTCTGCTTCAGAATCTGCCATTGTAGTAAATTCTTAGTTGCCGTGAGCAAGTGACCGTGACCACTGACCAGTCTGGTTCACCGTCAAAATAAAACTGATCAGGAATACCTAGCTAATTTGATCACCTTAGTTTAGATCTGAAACAAAAAGAATTTCGCAAAATCTGTGGTTAAAACTTTACTGTAATAATTAATCCAACTAATGCGGATTTATTACTTTTTTATGTCTTTTCACTCTCATTTTATTTTACTCCAATCCTTTGATTTCACTATTGTTTTATTAGGCTAGCGTAGTACATTTAGCGAAATCAAATCTACTAAATGATCTAGGGGGTGTCAGAGTTCATAGCTACGTTAGAGAGAATTTCACGCGCATACGTGCGTGGGGTGTAGATTTAATCAGTCCATCTGCGGAATACAGCGAGAGCAAGCGTGTACATCTAACGGCAGTAAATTTGTTAAAATACCAGCTAATTTGAATCTTTCTTTAATTAAGTCAGAACTTGATTAGTTTTTGACATATTTTTCTTCGTAGTATAAAATGCCCAATCCGGAGTCCTCAAATAATTTAAAAAAACCAAAAATGTACCAATTTATTATGCCAAAACACAAAAATACAGGCTAAAAAATATCGCCAACGAATGCATTAATGCTTTTTAGCATATTTAAAAAATTAATGAAATCTGAACCAAATTTGAATATCTAATAGAGTGAGGAATTTTGATTTTGCAAAAATGTTCATTGGGAGCGACTGAAAATTTATACCCGTTTGTATTCAAACAGTACAAAAATTCATTGTAAACTAGCAAAAAAGGTCTAATTTAAAACCATGCACTAGTAACGAAAGAGTTATGAAAATGATCCAGTTATTAAACAACTGGAATGTTCGCTGATTCACTGCCTCGCATGCTTACGATTCTAAATCCTTTAAATCCAAAAGTGCTTTCACAACTTTTCGCTGAACATTTATGACGTGACGTAACGGACAAGTTAACCTTTGGCCTACCCCAGATTTGGACTTTGGGTAATTCATTTGGTTTTTTCAGGCTTTCCTCAATGAATTTATGACCTACCCTAATGTTTAACTGCTTGTTCTACAACATTTAAAAATATGCAATTATATTGTTATAACCCTCTGTAAATCTAATGCAACCTGTTGCACTTCTCTAAAAAATCTTCTTTGACCGAAATCACAAATTTAAAGAACTTTAAATTTCAAGGTATGATAGTATCATTACATAAACCGAATAAAGTTAGACTTGATTTTATGATGCACTGAGCCCCGGTTTGACTTAACAGGTAAGCAATTTTATTGCACTTCTTATCATGTAGTTTTGCTTGCTGCACTTTTATTAGATGCCGACGGAAAGCTCCGGACCGTGGCATCCTATCTTTCTCTTTATTACAATAATCATGCACAAATAATTTTACGAGCATGTAGCTGAAAATTTTCAACCAAAAGAATCATAAAACTGCAATAAAATATGACACAATTGGGCTTACCGTAATTATTAAAAGCTTTGCCTTGACCCGAGCCACAATTTAACAATCACACGCGCAATTTCTCAGACTACGGAAATTCTAATTTCAGAAAATTCACATTAAAATAAAAGATAAATCCACAATTTAATTTAATCATATGGACTTTCTCATTTTGTCTGCACGAACTTGTGTACCACTATGCATTTCATAATTGTTTGATTTCAATTCTTCCGGACACGAGTTGTGTTTTCGCATTAATTTGACAGGTCGGCAGTCATTTGGCATGCAAATTTAAGACATTCTACATTTACGTAATAATTATTACTGGGTTGGATTCACGATGTAATAAATTTGTGTGATATGGAAATAATTCGTAATTTATTTTGGCCCAATAAATACGACAATAGTAGCAGCACTATGTAATAGCCAATGACAATAAATTCACCTACGTAAATTTATTATACAGTAAAATCCATACGCGAAATAGCAGAAACAGGTTGGACCGAATTCCTAAGCTAAACTAAATCATAAATTCTTTTAGCTAGTAAAATGTTCGCTGAAATTATCGGACACGCTAATTGAAAATAAATATTATTCATGATAACAGGTAAACGTTCTAGATTGCCGAAGTTTTGCTGCACTTCTTTCAGGTTAGATCTACACATTTCTCACATACTATTTTGGTTGAAAACTCATCGGAAGAAAAAAAACAAAAATACATCTGGATTTCCGAACCTTTGACTGATAAACGAATAGAATTGCTAATGGAAAGGTAAAGCGTTGTGAATTTATTTCAAAATAATATTTCCCTTGAATCTACAATTCCCAAGAAGCTGTAGTTGACAATTAGCGAATTGAATCTCAAGTATCCAAATGATAGAGTTTAATCACATTGGTGTCGTCAAACCTGCTGACAGATTGTGCGTGAGTCGTTCAATTAAGCAAAATATGCAATTGGAATAAGATTATTCGCCAGCAAAATACATAATAATATTTACAATGTGATTGCCACTTCAAAGTCATAATCTTTTATTACGCATTCAA
>WJEZ01003360.1:0-11001 GCA_009869925.1 Thalassaphorura encarpata
TCAACTCCCAGGCTCCAAAACGCAGAATTCGACTTAAAAATAAATTAAAGAAACCGCAATGGATGTCGCAAGAATTTGTACTACTGAGCCGAGCACGGGATAAACTCAAAAGAAAGGCCAAAAGCACGAATATTGAGAGCGACTGGAGTGAATATCGGAATTTTAGAAATAAGACTACTAGCCTCAAAAAGAAATTGAAAGCAAAGTCAATCGAAGAGCATGTCTGCAAATCCTCTAATAAACCAAAAGAAGTGTGGAGGGTTTTCAACTATGAAACTGGAAGAAAAAAGACACAAACAAAGATCAAGTCAATAAAACAAGGAGATGCGGAAATCAAGGACACGCGACAAATTGCCAAAGCACTCTGCTCCAGTTTCGTCAACAGAGGAAACGGTCCGCAGCCAGTTTCACGTCAAGAATCAAACACGTCTTGTAATGAAGAGAATTCTGAAGACCTAAACCATATAGATATTGAGGAATCGAAAATTGCATGTGCAATCATTTCTCTCAAAAACGATTCTTCCCCGGGGACAGATGAAATTCCAGCCATCATCCTTAAAGACTACATGGAATCTTTAACCAAACCACTAAGATGTCTCTTCCAAGCATCTATAACAATGGCCAAATACCCTTCCATTCTTAAAGAATCGCTCATAACACCGTTATATAAAAATCGTGGAAGCAAAACCGACCCGGAAAATTATCGACCAAACATCTGTCTTTTCTAGTATAACAAAAATACTTGAAAAAATTATCTATAGGCGGATTATTCTTTATTTGGAAAAAACCAGGCAGCTATCCCCAAAACAACACGGCTTCAGGAGAGATTTTTCAACTCAGAGTGCAATTGCTCTACTTACAGCAAATACACCGGGCAGGAGACGAAAAGAAAATATCAATGGTTGTATTTATTGACTTCGATTAACAAGCCTTCGATTACGTAAGCCATAGCCAACTTATTAAAAAGCTTAATGAATTCAAAATTAACGGTACTTTATTATCTAGTTTTATCTCATATTTGGAAAACAAAACATGTTTTGCGAAGAACGGTAATCAAATTTCTGACCCAAAGTTAATTAAAATGGGTATTCCCCAAGGCAGCACCTTGGGTCCGTTACTATTTGGTTTATTTATTAATAATTTGCCGGATTGTGTTATCCACGATTTTTGTCTTCTTTTCGCAGACGATCTTGCTCTTCACTATTCCGGAAATAATGTGCAAGATATTTTACAGAAAGCCCAAACAGACTTAGACTTAATTCAGAAATGGTGCCAGGAGAATAACATGGAGATTAGTGTAGGGAAAACGAAAGCTATGTTCTTCAAATCGCGAGGAAAAGTTCTTTTATCTAACGATGATAATTTGTATATTGATGGAAAGACAATAGAAATGGTAAATTCATTTAAATACTTAGGAATTTGGTTTGATGGCAATCTGTCATGGAAAATTCATACAGAGAAGGTCAACAAGCAAATTCAGTGTAGAACAGCACTAATACTTAGGCAAAAATCTAACTTTTCAATTAAGCATAGAGCCACATTTGCCAATTCGTTAGTTTTATCGGTTATTGATTACTGTTTACCCGTGTGGGGACATAATTTATGTAATATGACTATAACAAAATTCGACAAGAGAATGCTTTATCTTGTTAACACCTTTATTTTACCCCACTCTTATTTCTCATATAAAGATCGACTGACGGCGTTTGAAAAACTAAACTGGCTGGACTTTCGCGAGCGTCGAGATGTATACTCATGTGAGTATTTGTATAAACATGTAATACTAGAATCACAGCTATCAAGTGTTCTATCCTCTGACTTTGCTGGTGAATTCAGACAACAGATTGGCTACAAGGAATTCTATGAACTTCAACATTCCCACAACAACAACAAAATTTGGACATTCATCGTTAAACTCCCTATGCATAAAAGTATGATATTCGATCGGAACCAAGTCTATATAGTTTTTCCATAAAACTCCGAAACTTTATACTGGGGAAGGGGAAGAACCAATTTACCGATTAATGTTCATTTTACGGCTTTCTGAAATATACTGTTAAATGTTAAAATAATGGACTATAAGTAAAGCTAGTTTTTATTTTATTTTATCCGTAGATTAGTCTGACCAGATTCTAGAAATAATGTGTTGTCCAGTTGAATAAACTCTAAAAATCAAATCAAATCAAATCAAACCTTCCATCCTAACATAATGATCAAGCTCTGCTAGTGTGTGTCACAGCTTCTTGTCCGACAGTACTGGACTGATCTTTTTAAGTGATAGCTTAAAATTTACAGAATAATTAGGCCATGCTCGATCTACACTGGCCGGGACGGGAAATTTCGGTTTTTTCGAATATTATTGAACCAAATCGGCGGATTTATATAATGTTCCTGACCACGTTGCTCTTTAAAAATCCATGCGTAAGCAACGTGGAATTTCATTCATTGAACTATTCATTGCCAATATGTGGCTCGTTCACGTTGCTTAAGGACGAAAGTTTTGAACAGACTTTGAACTTTAAACCCAATGTTGTCATAAATTACCCTTGCATGCATGGTTTTGATCTATCTTTAGTTGGACTAGTATATTCGGTTTTTTCTGTGTATTAGTTGTCCAATGGGTTAATTTGGAGTCTTTAAATTAAAAAATTCTCACGTATTCCCTGCGGTCATTTGTACATGGGCTTGATTTCCACGAAAATGGGCGGTTAGATTCTAGGTGTTAAGCCAGTTTTTAGTGAGAACTGACGTATTTATGTTGAATTCAGATGACATCCAGTTTTTAACTTTTTGATATTTCGCTATTTGAGACTTTCAGTATCGAAATTTCAATATAAAAATAATCGATACTTTAAAATTGTAAACACACACCATTTTATTTTTCTACTGATGCTTAAACGTATTTATGACATACCCTATAGACAAATTTAGAGTCAGCAATTGAAAGCATGTCTCAAGAGGCACAGACTATCAATAATATTAGCCTTAGAATTGAAAGAATTTGCTGAGAAGACAGCCGGGTGGGCATGAACTCCAGTCGCTATGCCAGCGGCTAGCAGTAATTTTTTAAAATTAGATCATATTTAAAATATCTTGACGAATGCCCCTCATCCTCTTTCAGAGTTCCAAAATTTCCAAGTACCAAAACTGGTACACCAGTAAAAGAAAAGCCATGGATCTGTCCCTTTCGCAGCAGAATCCATGCATGTAATTTTGATCAAATTTAAAAATATACGCATAGCTGAGAAAATAAGAACAGAAGTCAAACAAGGCTTAAGTGGTCGTGGGTAAGCTTGAAAAAGACTTTGCTATTTATAATTTGCCATTTTAGGCTAATTTTGAACTTCCTAACGTCTTATAGCTGTTCTGATTGGAAAAGTATACCGTGAATGAATATCGAGATGTCGATATAAGTAAAATGATATGATATTTATATGTCGCTATTTCTATGCCTGTGACGTTAGTAATATTTGTTAGAAATAACCGTGTCAACTTGACTAATCAACTTGAACTCTTTTGCAACCGCCACTTACTAAAATCGCAAGATAAGAATATTAGGTTTTTTCCCTAACTGATTACTAGCCAAAAATATCCACACTTTCACACACTTCCAAGCTTTGGCACGCACTACAACATGTAGTAAAATGAGTCCGATTTCAAATACACAGATTGACTTCTTGAAAAACACGTATTCGCCCATACCGAACTTGAATGAGTAAGTCATTAATGTCCAGGGTGTCCCAAAAATAACCGAAGATTCGAAATAACCATTGATTGATCAAGAATTTTAAAAATCCGAGATAGCCATATTTTTCTTATAATTTTTCTGCAAATTTTAATGTGCCGTTTGGCCCAATTCGAAATTGTCGAATTTTTATTTTCTAGAGACTCCCCCTTTGTTGATGATAAAATTGAAAGAAGAGCACTTTAAAAAAGGCTGATAATTTCAACTTTTCTAGCTTCAGCGTGCCGGTGCTACGCACAGTATGGGATTGAGATAGCATCTGAAAAACGCTAAATCGCACATTGAATCGAAGGGCTATCTCGGATTTTTGAAATTCTTATTCTATATAAAGTTATTTGAAATCTCCGGTTACTTTTGAGACACTCTGTATAAGATAATATGGACAGTTTGTAGTATTCTACGAAATCATGAATTGGTTAAACCAAAATTGGATAAAAATATTCACCAAGAATAACTTCGGCAGCATAGAAGCGCATATCGTGTTCATTAAAGACACCATGCTGTGAAAGGTGGTAATGAAGGTCTCCTCCGTTCATGAGATCTAAGATAAAGCATAACTTGTCGACAGTGTGGAAGGCGTACGTCATGCACACAATAAATGGGCAGTCCACCTGAAATTTCAGTGAAATGAGATGGATGGCTCTATTCAGATTCACATTATAAAGTTTCCACTTACCCCAGTACTCACAAGTGACAACATGATCCTTTCATTCAGTGCCAATGTTTCACCTTGTTTCATTTTAATCCTCTTCTTGTCTAAGCATTTCATAGCATACATTTTTCCTGTATCGGCCTTACGACATCCATACACTTCACCAAAGCCTCCACGACCGATGATTCGATGAACGCTGAAGTCATTCATGGTTAGCTAAATTAAATTAAAGTTAAATGCACACAAATAATTAAAAATCATTTTACATTACATGCTTACGTAAACTAGAATGTTTCTGTTACTGGTATGCCAGATTCTTTTCTATATACTATATTTCTAATATTTTGGCAAAAAGCGTTTTTGTGTGAAGTATGTCTCCACCTTGTAATGGAATTTGTTTGTAATTAACGCATCTTGGATAGTGCAAAGATACAGTTCACAGTGTCCATTTAAAAAGTTCCGTTTTATCAAAAAAAAACTTCTTTGCATAATTTCCGAATTTTTCTGGTTGGATTCGGAAGTTAGCAAAAATTAACCTTGGGAATGTATAATTTCAATATATGCTTTCTCCTAAAATAGGCTTTACCTTTCCAAGAATGGGAAAGGAAACGAAGAACCATGGACAAAACTACAAACATAGGGTAAGCCAGAAGAGCGGAAAGTATCACTTTGAAATATTAGCAGTACATACTAAAGGTCAATAAATTCAGGCATCAAGTTACTCAAAGTACAAACAGTAATTACATATTCGTTACTGAAGTTACTTAATAAGTTTAGGCAACTCGTCTCCTACGAGTCTGATGGACGACTTCTGGCAATTGTTATCAGAAGGAGAGTTTTATAAAAATGGTGGTTAGAATATGAGGTTTCGGCGAATTCCACACTCTGGCATATCTATCACCGAGCTCCTGTACCACTTATAGTGCAATTTGCTCTTTTCCTCTCTCTATCTACCCATTAAATCAACACTGATTTTTTAGATAAAAGCAAGATGTCTTGACAACACACCCTACAGGTGGTCTCATACCTCCACTTTTTTTAAAATATAAAAAAATCCCAAGTTCATGTTATTCGCAGATCGCCGTAAGGATGCCCTAGCAACATAGAAATTCAACCCATTCTATATGGGACAAATCATTTGGTCATAATATAGCATATCTACACTGAAAAATTTTATGGTGATAAAACTTCGTGACCTATGGGTTAAATTTATCACCAAACAAATAAAATCAACAAGTTTTTTTCTTACATGGAGGTATGAGACCACCTGTAGGGGAGTATTTGTAAATAAGTCAATACATCTTGCATAAAAGTATGTAATACGCCACTGGGTCAAAGACATTTGAATACTATAATATCAAGACGCACAATGGACCTAAAATCAACAACTTTAGTCGTCCCCAGGTTAAGAGATTGAAAGGTAGTTTTTGTTGATTTTACACCTGGTTGTCGAGGAAAGTCAGTTTGGGGGCATTTAGCCGTATGCTAAAATTTTAACTTCAATTCCATTTTCAAAAAAATATTATTCAGGTACAGGTTTAAATATTGTATGGATTAATAAAATTTAATTTCAATTGGTTTGATCCTGTACTTAAAAAGTATTTTTTTTGCCACAAACTTTCCTCGACAACCAGGTCTAAAAACAACAAAAACTAGCTTTCAATCTCTTAACCTGGGGACGCCGAAAGTTGTTGATTTTTGGAATTTAGCATTACCTTTGTGTGTCTAGATATCATAGTATTCAAATGTCTTTACACTGGGTAGACAAATTTTCCCATTCGCCAAAAATAGCTTCAGCTGATATACATTATTTATATACCAAAATTTTAAGGTAATTTATAATAATTTATTGGGATAATCTTGTCTACCCAATCGGAGAGTCCAGAACTTTGATCGGTTAATCGTTTAAAACTAAAGGACTAACTGTCGTCATCCTCGATTTTTCTTCGTTTTAACCTGGCAAATACAAAATATTATACAAGCAAATACTTGGATCACTGGCAAATTATCCGAGAGAGCAAATTAGAACGAAGGGAAAATACCCAATAACTGAACTTGAGCTGAGCGGACGTGTTTTTATCCGGGAAGTTTTATTTTATTTTAACAATCTTAAGTTGGTTCCTGCGAGCGTATTTTTAAAAAATTTAGTGCTGTGTAGTGCTAATCAGGAGGCGTTTCAAACAAGTCTGTCATTTTCATCGTCCCTAGACGATTTTCTAGAAAACTAGAAGTTTGTGGTTATTTTCCACAATTCCGGCTCGACCAGAGAAAAAAAGGAAGGAAGAGGGATTAGCATTGCATTGCATTTGCCTAGCTTCTCACGGGATTAGGATTTGCATCCCAATTCTTCACCATCGTTGAGAAGAAAAAAAGGAAGGAAAACATTGTTTGCATATGCATTCGTTCACCGTCCAGTCCACCTCCACACGTACTCAACTCATGGTTTTGGTTTTTAACTTAATTACTCCTCTTGCCTAAGTTGTGTGAAGGGGCACTCGTGTCAAAAAATGGGCCAGCGAAGCCAGGCCTGTGGTCGTACAGAATGAGTCAATGAGTCAAGCAACATCACCGTCGCCATTAGATACGACGCTGGGGTTAGATACGCCCTGCCCTGTATGTCAAAAAACTTTTAGAGGAAAACGAGGAGTCGCAGCGCACAGAAGTCAACGCCCAAAATGTGCGAAGAATTCTCAACAATCGGGCATTGCTTCAGGGCCTTTAGTTAATTCCGTCATTGCAACCCCTCCTTCTGGATCAAATCGGCGACCTTCAATACCCTCAACAACAAATGGACCTTCTAGTCAATCGACACCAGGAGAAGCTCAAACTGCGCGTGGAAGTAGTTTGTCTACTCCTTAAGCTAGATCCCAGTCAAGATTAGCCTTACTGACACCAATCTCCCAGGGTCGGACTACAAATGAAGAATCACAGGCTTCTCACGTACTACCCAGGGATTGGGGTCTTGAGTTAGCTTCTTTAAAGTCTTCCGTCGCAGGTGGCAGTGTTCCTCACAGCTATTTTGGAGGAAGTTACCGCTGTCAATAGCAATGTTTCGTGGGGAAAACTTTTTCTTTTTCCCTACAGTGTTCTGCTCGTGCCACAGAAGGCTGATAAGCTTACGAACCTTACAAAATGGGTCAAATCTTGGGTTGTGATGTGGCACGAGGACTCAACCATGTCTGTGCCACAACCTAGAGAAAGGTATACTTTCACAAAGAAAAGGATGAGCGAGTCAGAACTACTCGCAATAAAGACTAAAGCGAAGCTTTCGGACGGGGATGTGAGAGGAGCAATTCGGCTTATATCTTCAGAAGATGTGATACCCTAAATGATGAGGCTGCAGTTGATGCTCTTCGTGAAAAGCACACCTCCCACCCAATTAATTTTAATTTCCCGGAGTCACCGGAAGATGGAGAGTTATTGTCTCCGGTTTTAGAGGATGAATTTTTGAAAGCTGTACAATCTTTTCCAACTGGTTCGGCTGGAGGTTTGGATAGTTTACGTCCTCAAATTCTGAAAGACCTCTTGAGTGTGCAGACAGGTGATTCAGGGAGCAGCTGCGTGCTGCCCTAAAGACTTTTATGGATTTGATTTTAGCTGGCAGGGTTCCAGAAAGTTTTTGTCCTATTTTATTTGGTGCATCTCTCACTGCCCTTAAAAAAACGGGTGGCACAAGACCCATTGCAGTGGGCAAAATTTGGCGAAGGTTGGCAGCCAAGATAGTCATTGGCCGTATTACCCCAGATCTTGTGGAACTATTTTCTCCTCATCAACTAGGGGTTGGTGTGAAAGGAGGGGCTGAGGCTGGTGCTCATGCCGGAAGATTATACTTTAATTCCCCGCATGACACCCCAAAAATATTCCTGAAGATGGATTTCAGGAATGCATTTAATGAGATTAGACGAGACTCTCTTCTCCGCGCTGTAATGACGTCATTTCCAGCCATTTACCCTTTCGTGTCGCAATGTTACCGAAATAATTCTCAGTTGTATTTTGGAACTAATTTGATTCAATCAGCACTTGGAGCTCAACAATGTGATCCGTTGGGCCCAGCGCTTTTTGCACTTCTAATCCATCCCATTGTTTCCTCCATCACTACTGATTTCAACGTTTGGTATTTAGACGATGGAACAGTAGGTGATTCCTTCGAGTCTGTGTTTGAAGCTTTTAGCACAGCCGTCAGGTCGGGCTGTCGTTGAATTCAGCAAAATGTGAGGTTGCTGTTCTAGGGTCAAAAGACAATGAAGAGATAAACCAAATTTTTCAAATACTTCTATTAGAATAGAAGGAGTTTGTAACTTCAGCGCATAATGTGCGCCATCTGTAACTTTCCTGTTGTATATAAGGGGAAACTTACGTTTTTTAGACGTATCGCTCAACTTCATATGTCCAGTAGTTTTGCAGGAGTGGCGGACCATTTAATTATTTAAACCCGGTATATTTTCGTAAGTAAAATAACAATACTTGAGATGCGACCTCTAAAGCGTGCTATGAGATGCGACCACTCAAGCGTGCTATGAGATGTGACCTCTAAAGCGTGCTATGAGATGCGACCTCTAAAGCGTGCTTCTCCTGTAGTGCCAAAGCCATCCAGGTTTGACATGTTAGTAGCTATAGTGATAACATTATCAGCATGGACAAGGTGGGAGTAGCCGAGTGGAAGTGGGATGAATCGTCCTTCTTCCGCTCGGTCAACGGTCAACCCCTATGGATGGCTGGCATGGTCCGTCCCGACAAGGACCTAACCACGGTACTACAGGAATGTGGAGTAGGATGGCTGGGACCTCCGCGTGGTCTACCCTGGGTAATTCTAATCACCGCCAGTACTACACTATTCTATAGTGCATCAAAAAACCACACCCTGATGTTTAATGATCTCCATAGGGGTATTACGAGGGGTACTAAGCAGTGTTCAAATATTGCCAAATGAATAGGCTTGACCCCCTCTTTCCTAAGATACCTTACCCGACCTATCTCAAAATGCGGCCATACTTTGATCTTTGGTGACCACTGGAGGTTACTAGGCTCACAATAGGGATCATAAACTTGGGAAACACAACCCTCTTGACCTCTTCTTACTTTAGATACCCTACTTGACCTTTGGGGATTATGCTATGTCCTTTGGTGACCTCTGTAGGTCAAAGGTGGCATCACAGAAAGCTGAAACGTCCTCGACAGATTCTCCAGCTCAAGATATTTCTAACGATACCTTCCTTGTGCCCTCTCATAAGAGAAGCAGACCCTGACCTTTGGTGACCTCTGGAGGTCATAGGAGGTGAAGCCTCTTGTTTTACCTTCACCAAACTTTTCAAGGGTCATCTGGGTTACAACATATTAAGAATTGGAGCGATTAGCTCGGAGGGTATTTTGTAATGCCGAATCTGCGGTTTTCTTTATATCGACAGGCCAAGATACCAATAAGAGTTAAGATCTTGAAACAATGAAATTGATCGGGCTCAGAGTACGGTGGCGGATAGGGGTTGGGAGCTGGGCGCTCTGAGAGCGCCTTCTTGGAGCAAGGAATACAGAAAATACTTTCAACTTTTACCTAAGAACTCATTGGTGGTTTTATGTGTAGTAAATAGAACAAGAAGCTGGCCTGCTGGCCTAGCTTGGAGAGAACTAAGAACTTACTGTTGCTGGCGAGGCTTCTGTAGAAGAATTTCCTCCTTACATGCACATTAAGCAACATGGAACTTTGAATGAAACTTTGAGTCAAAGAATAAAATTCCATGTTGCTTAGGACCATACGTCGGCAAAAGTTCCGCCTTCCGCCCCTCAGCCCCCCGACCATAACCATCCGCCATCCAAGCCCCCGCTCCGACGGGCTGCCGACCTATGCTTAGGACGAATTTCTTCTTTAAGAAAAAAAAATTAAGCAGCGCTAAATGTAGTCGTTGTAATGGAGCGGTGTAATAGATAGCCATAAGGAGAAAGCCGTGCGATCACTCGGATTCTAGCCTCCATTGTGCTTGTTTACAACAGTTAACCCTGAAAAGCCTGACTAAATCAACAAAGCTATTATCTATCTATCTACCCACCTTCTGACAAAGACATTAGATTCCAGCCACTTACTTGTATGTTTAATTCCAGATTTTTCCATTGACAAAACCTTGTATATTTTTCACTGAAATTAGCAAAGAACTATATTTTATTTACTCACAGACTAATAATCAATTTAAGTAACTCAGATCTGTCAGCCATGGGAAAATTCTAGTTAATCTTCCCCCTATCAACTTTTGTGATCTGATCTAATCTATTTTTGAAAGTACTTAAGAATGCTTTAGTGAATTATAGCTTTAATCGTAACCAACTTGGTCCAAAGTAAAAAATGTGAACGCTCTTGTAAAATTTTACCATTTTTGGTAAGAAAAAAGCACAGCTACATAACTATGTTTCTTTCATTCATTCATACTAGTAGTGATGTAATTACAGTATGAGGCTTACTGGTCTTATGGACGTCACAAATTTCCTGACAGAATCTAGCTCAATCCTAAAACACGCCGATCTCACCTGGCTAAATCGCATGCTACGCCGAGCCCCGCCACTTTTGTGCATTTTGCAGTAGGTAAAATGCACATATTGGACTACTTTTTGCATACCT
>WJEZ01003361.1:0-11000 GCA_009869925.1 Thalassaphorura encarpata
AATCAGCATGGGATTTAACCCATGAAAATTTAATTTTCAAAGGGGGGACCATTAAAAAAATTTTGGCCAAAATTTCAAAAAATTACAACTTTCAAAATTATGATTTCAACAGGCAAGTTTTAACTTTTTCCATGTCAGGGGACCACAATGAGTAGAAAAAAAATTATGTGTGGCTTGTACCCGAGTGGCACATAAAAACGTTCCCTAGTTAGTGACTATACATATCTCTTGCAGATTCCGATGTACTTCATTGATTAACATGAAGTGGCCATTTGGAGGAAGTTACCCGACCTACGCTGACATCAACTTTTTATTTTTCTTGCTGTTGATGCCTGATTTGAATGTGCAATCTTGGAATATCTCTGCGACCGTGACCTCTCCATTGGATTCAGAAATTGCAGTTTCCGCCAATTATCCTCTTCAGCTTCTACTAGCACAGGAGGAAGCCAGGTGTCTGGAAGAATTTGTAAGTGTTCAATTTTTGTTCGTTTCTTCTGAGACAAAATTAGAACAAACTTAGTAAGGATTCGGCTGTCACAATTAGACCCAGTTGAATTTGGACTTAATCTTTAACGCGACTGGGCACTATAATTGCTGCGGTATTAGAGAGAAATTCTCGGCGATAAGCATCGAGGCAGATGGTAATCACTTAATTAGTAGCGGGAATCAGATATATAACAAATAAATGACTCGTGGATTCTACGAAAGGTAATGATTTGGCACGTGTGGTATTTGTTAGGCTCCTAGTTAATTAATAGCTTACTTAACAAATGATTCCAAATCATCGTTTTTCCGTTTTCGGACTTAATTAAGTTGTTCTATCCCACTGGGATGAGTTTACTCGGTATAGAAATTGCTCTCCTGACTTTCATTTTCATTTATACTCGGAACAAAGTGGCACTTGGGTCTCAAGCTCTTCCGCCTACGTTACATGTTTAGGTGAGAATTAGTCTGTCGAGTCCGACTCTGATTCACATTGCATTACTCTCTCCATGGTAGGAAATTCCCTAATCAAGTTTTTGTTGTTATTTGATGAAGTTTGCAAATGGAATAATTCCCGTAATCCCACTCTATGCATGGAGTTATCGAGATTTCTACTGAGCATATTGAAAATTTATTGCGAGTTAATGATGAATAAAAATAGAAATAGTTAAATTCTGCATTCAATTTGTGTCCTAATTTCACAATTTACCGTAAGCAGTTATATTGGACGACTGAGTTACTTACTTGTATGTTTCGCGTAAATGGGTCTTTGTAAAAGTTCTAATCATTCGTAAAGGAAAAGGCATTGAAAGTTTCAATAAGTTTGGGAAAAAGCAGTCAAATCCAAGTAATCCTTGAAGTCTGTTAAGTTCACAATTTGACAATTTGAATATTTGAAAAAGTTTATTGCGTTGACCCAATTCAGATTCGTTTATACAAAAATCCATCTAATGCACGTTCTTTGAATCATTTTTCACAGTCAAATCCAAGTAATCCTTGAAGTCTGTTAAGTTCACTATTTGACAATTTGAATATTTGAAAAAGTTTATTGCGTTGACCCAATTCAGATTCGTTTATACAAAAATCCATCTAATGCACGTTCTTTGAATCATTTTTCTTCCAGGGTGGTCGAGAAAATAAAACTGTGGAATACAACGTGTTTGTTCCTTACACATGCCTCACCAACTCAGTAACTTTTACAGAATGTGAAATGGTAAGTCTAAAAGTTCAAAGTGCATTTATTTTATAACACCTTAAGGATAAGCATGGATTTTTTCCACCTATACAACTCGTGTGAATAAAAGCTTTGTGGCTTATGCAGTAAATATAAACGAAATGTACGTAATGTCGTCACTGCTATAAGGACATGTACTACGTTTACATAAGTATCACGCAAAACCTGGGTGAGTAGAGTAGGCCAATGTATCGCATTAGGGAATATGTAACTGTCTGAAGCTCCGAAAGGATGTGTCTCTGGATATGTAATTGCAATTGAAACGGTGAGCAGTGGGAGAGCAAAAGAAGGTTAATTGTCTACTTGCTTACCCTGTCAATAAAGCCCTTGTCTGGAGAAACTGAATCAAAATAGGATTTTTTTCCACTCGATCAATGTCAAGGAAAATGTTGGCACGATTTGCATTTGCGACATTGAAAAAAGGTCGAATGACTCAATGTTTGGTGAATGAGATTTTACATTTATTAAAAAATATACGTATATCAATTCTTTATTTGCATTTCTAAACCGTGATATTATTGAACTTCCGATTTGATTGTGATAGATAAATAAATTTGAATAACTTGGATTTAAAGAAAAAATTAGAGCCGCATAGTAAATTAGACTTTAGCGAATAAATACGAATTTTCTAGCATACAGGTAAACTCTCTAAAAGTAATCTATAAATATTCTGACATTGTTGACACAAAGATTACACTAGCAAGGTTAAGCGTGCGGTGTCCTGAGTATAGCATGCTTTCAAGCTTTGCTTGAAGGGATTGCTTAGAAACGGTAGTTCATGGATGTCAGCCAGGCCGGAATTTACTATAAATTCAATTAAAAGTTCTCTTCTTGACTTTCGACTAAGACTATAGATCGACCAGTACCTTATCCAATTTCCTAATTTCATAGTCCAAGTTAGTGAGACAATCCAAACAATGGCGATGTCATACATGCTAATAATGCTCGAAGCTGAGTTCTTTGATCTGAAAATCGAAGAGTGTTTGGCTTGTTATCAGAGATGTATTCCTTTTCGCAAATAAGGAATATACCGAAACCCTTCCACGAGTATTTTACATTTCGTTTTCTGGAAGAGTTACTTTCACCAAAGAACTTCCGATTTCAAGCAATCCAACCTTTATTTGCTCAGCACAATCATTATCTCACGCTGTTCGACCGTAATATCGTTATTCAAATCTTATTCGCCCACTCATGTCAGACTACTGTACTGGAGACAACCAGGGACTCCAAAGTCCATAGTTGATTTTTGAATTTTTAATAAAAATAATTTAAAACGCACTGCCAGGCCAATGCGTAAGTTTTCCCAGGCCATGACTTTCTCTATAGTGCTATTTATTCATTGACTGAAGTAGCTAAAAATAGCACATGAATGATTCGTTCGGATTTTAATTAACTGGAAATATCTTATCGACTTTGCTGAAGTTTTTAAATCGGATTAACTTGTTGTTTGATTGCTGACCTTTCGCCTAATGACCTACGTACGTACGCATCCACCATTGTATAAAAAATAAGAGTGAGTTTGAACAAATCAAGAGCTTGAGATTCGAAAAGTTTTTCTATCCTGCTAGGCGTGGGCAGTGCCTAATTGGCAGTTTAAACTACTTAATTGAAAGATTATAAAAATATTTTGTCCCAATTACTGGCTGACGTGTAAAGAAAATTTTGAGTTGAGTCAACTATTTTCAAAAAAGTGTACTTAGAAGTGAAAGTGATACGTGTAATTTTGATGTCTAAGCTATTTTTTTGGATAATTCATAGAAGCGAATGACCTTATATTTTTCAAAATAGTTATTTACCCATCTACTTAAATAATTCTATTCCTCTTTTTTTAGTGCCGAGGACTGACAACTCATGTTCGAAGACCTGCTGAGTGCCAAACGTATTGCGTAAGTCGTAGTTTTTGCTATGTAAATATTTTCTCTTCTTAGAAACTCTTGTATCAAGTTTTGTTCGACTATCCTGAGCACTCCTTTCTAATGCGAACCTTTTGGTTGTTTTAAATTATAATCGTGAAACTTAGTTTACCAAAAACAAATTTACATAAATCTACATGTAGAGTGAGTGGTCCAGGAAAAGTATCATTTTCAGATGATGTTATTGCCTTAATTTAACTTGTTTAGATCAGATTTCATTAAGATGGGTAGGCATTCTGAGTAGTGCGGAACTGAAGTATAATCTTCATTCTTCCGAATCATCAATTATATTTAATTACAACATAAGCTTTTCCCTTCTAGTTTGTTCTCCTTGAACAACATTGCAAAAGGCATGTGCTCAAAAATCAATAGCGTTGTTTCGTTTCTGGTATTCTTTTAGCCACAGTTGAGAAATTGATGAATCGATGACAGTTATGGGATACTTAAACAAACCTCTATAATTTATCCCGATTCCCTCTCTATATACTTTATTGTACTCCTTATGACTTCTAAGAATAGTTAATTGACTGCTTTATTCTCATTTGTGGCCCTTGCCAATTTAAGACCAATAATTATATTTACAGCCCACTCCACACGCTGTAACCATCGACCAGACATTTGTGTAGAAACCAAAATTTTATTGAGTGACACACTTTAAAATAATTTTACTCATTTAGGAATCGACGGATTGGGAGTCATGCGCTCAAAAATGCTTTGGAATTGTCAAATCTGTCATGGAGTTATTGGAGGCTGCCAAAATCTCAGCATCAAAAAACAAAATTACAGTTGATGACATTTTGAGCCAAGAGAAACAAAATCACTCTTATGCTGGGACACGGAGATCTTTACAGAGCTTTCCTGTGATGCTTCAATATGTGAGAGGAAATATGAATCTAAGCTCCCCAGGTTTATTGGAAAGGCCGAGGATCTTTTGTGAAGACGTTCTACCGCCCAGCAGTAGTACTGGAGAAGGATCTCATATTGTTTTTCTGGCCTGGAACGTAGGAGACTTGAAATCTCAAGCCGAGAGAAACAACACATCATTTCCATCGGGAAGATTAGCTGTTCACTCTGTGGAAAATCAAAGCTTTCCTATAGTTTTCGTTCTGGAAAAGCTTTCTTCGGCTGATCCTCACTGGATTACTTTAGGAAAGGTAAGTCCATTGTCTTCATGGTGTGCATTCACGCGTAATGAAGGAATCCGTCTCGACATCCTGGCTCCGGGGGGAAATGAACTTTTACACGTTCTTTGAAAAGAAAACATGGGTTCAGCGCACTGATACAATTTTGGAGAAAGAATTTATAAGAAATTGAAAAGGTGTCGAAGGAGCTTGATAACACAATGTATTAAAAATAGTTTCCCACCTTTGAATGACGTAAGGGTTCAGAATTCGGGACAATGAATTATCCGGGGGCCAAAGAAAAAATATGAGGATTTGGGAATGAGGAACTGTTCGAATTTTTAGAAAGCCTTAGAATCATAAAAGCCTTAAATCCTCACAAGTGTCACTTGTTAGTAGTAATGAAGAAATATTCGTGTTATTTGGGGATTTCCTAGAAGTTTATTCAAGCCGCACGGATCTTGAACATGGCCTCAAAAATGTTCGGAAACCTTACTGCAATTTTTTGTAAAACTTTCTACTTTTCAGAACATAGAGTTTCCAAAGGCCAAAACAAAATTTTGGTATTTCTTTGAGAATGCAAAGTAGTTTCCAAATTGCACAAAATTGACAAATATGGAAGAGCAGCACTTCAAGAATCCTGCTGCACTAAGTTTATTTTTGATTCTACTAGTTTAGGCATCTCTGTAGTGCAAAAAGTGTGCATTCCTTTGAAATCTTACAGCTGTCTCAACGAGAAGTGAATGATTCTATTTTCCTAACTTTTTGACGTCTATCTAAGCACTCTCATGAGAATTGTACTTTTTAAAAATAAAAATATTTTCTTGAGTTTAAGCTTGATGTTCTTCGACACTTTTTGTCCCAACTGTCAGTCAACTCAATCAGGCAAATGGATTTGGAGAAAGTTCACTGTCATTGCTGCTTTTGAAATCTGATTTAGCCAAAAAAAGTTTCGTTCCAACACAGAAAAATAAAACTGATTCTCCCTTTGTTCCTTTGATTCCAGAATGTTTCATCCTGGAATTAAATTTAAAATATCTAATTGAGTTGTGTTCAGCCGATTTTTGGTTGAAACTAATTAGCATNGATGTTTCATCCTGGAATTAAATTTAAAATATCTAATTGAGTTGTGTTCAGCCGATTTTTGGTTGAAACTAATTAGCATTTTGTACAAGAAAAATTTGCAACCTTGAGCATAAAAATATAATTATTTTTTGTTTCAAACTGTTCTCAAATACATTGTTCGCATTGATCAGACACGTCCGGCATGTTCTGTGAAGGAACTCGCTAGAAAGAAATGTTCACAAAGAAAGCTAAAAGAGAATCCATTTGCAAAGAAAAATTCTTCATTTCTAGGGAAGCTAAAGAAGGGAAAGGGATTGTCAGAGCACACTTTTGTTGTCTCTGAACAAATTCAATCTTACTCAGAATGTAAAAAAAAATTTCTACTTAAAAAAGATTAAAATACTTTACATTCCTCTCAATCGAAATATAAACCCAGTCGTTTCTTTAGATGAAATTGAATAGTTTTTATCCTGGAAAGAGTCTTAAGTTTAATAGTATAGGACTTCGCCATTTTAACTACATTGCTACAGTTTAATAAGATCTAAGATATAGTTTTACCAAGCTATCAGAATGTACAGATTAAAATTTCTACTTAAAAAAGATTAAAATACTTTTCATTCCTCTCAATCGGAATATAAACCCAGTCGTTTCTTTAGATGAAATTGCATAGTTTTTATCCTGGAAAGAGTCTCAAATCTAATAGTACAGGAATTCGCCATTTTAACTACATTGCTACAGTTTAATAAGTTCTAAGATATAGTTTTAACAAGCCTCTTATGGAACAAATGTTCGCCTGGCTTATTTTTGGTTGACTTTTTTAACGTGTAGGTCAAGCTATGAGCTCTGTTTCAGGGAAAGTTCCGAAATGTGAAGGTCAGACCATAATACTTTTGAATGTACTCAATTCTGAGAATTAAAATAAAACATGCGGTCAATTGAAAATGCTATGCGTGAGTACAGATATAGCATATCGAATTCACATAATATATTTTTGGGCTGAGATTCCAATAATGCTGGTAATGGTAATCCCACATGTAGTAGTCAAACATGTAGGCTAGGTTGATTAAGATCCCAGCAAACCGATGAAATTCTTGAGCAAATATCAAATGCAAAATTCAATAAGAGTTCAATTAATTTTTCTCTTGAACTGAATTTTTGTGAATGTATGTTCATTCAAGGTTGCCTTTCATCCCAATTTTTGTGTGCGTTTGCGGTCGAGAAACCCCAATTTATCATTTTATTTAATTGGAACAATCTCATCCTGAACTTTATATTGCAATTAAGCTTAGAGGAGTTTTATTGACATAGATTCAAGGGTAAAGTTGATTTTTGTTTACATAGACACTACAAGGTCTACAAAATCTGAGTGTTTCATATCGATCCGAACAGTTAAAATGGAGAGTGACGGCTGTGGGACCTTCTGGGGTGATTGACCGAGTTTCTTCAGAGGATCTGCGTACAGTTGATGGTAAGTGTTTTAATGCAATTAATGCGAAAAGTGCTTAAGCTTTTGTTTTCGGTCACAGTTTGGCTGGTTATAAAATTAAGCATGTAAATTGGATTCCATCATTCCTGATTAGTTTTGATTTGTCACTGGAAACAATGAGGCAGGGTTTGGGCCTGTAGATATGTATGGAAAATGTGTACATTTAAAAATTGAAATGTTCATTCATGCGAGTTCTTCTTTCGTTAAAATTCTATGAATAGTCGTACAATTTTACTGACTTTTTACTATGTAAATTAACCTTGGCCTTGACCTTTAATACACTTTTCGACTCGGTATAAATTCCGTTAAACAAAAATATACATGACTATGAATTAATTGGCTCACAAAACTTCACTTTGGACAAGTTGATCTGAATAGCTAGCTAGGCACTTTTTTATCCATCACTGAATCCAATCCATCCTGAATCGAATAATGAGAAACCAGGCTGGGTTGTGGGAATTGATTTAAAGTTTTGACAGTTCTCTCCGTCCTACTGGAGAACTTTGAGCTCAGCTTAGGATAATAATGACTCGGAACAAACCAAGTCGTCATTGTGAGCTTAAATCCTTAAATACGTTCCAACTCCTAAGGCAGGGAATTACAACTAATTGCTTCTGCTCAGAAAAGCTTTTCATTGGGATGCGATGGGTAAAGCAATAGCTACGAAACACGAAGGATCTGCTGTAGTCGAGTAGGATTAGTCGAATCATTTTGAAATCCCTTCATTGCTGTCCATGTTTCGAATGATAAAACCGGGTAGCTTTCTCTCGTAACAACTTTTTCGGGAAATAATACTCGTACTTTGTCGGTGGATGGACAGATGCTGTCCAATTTTGTCAGTTGAAGTTAAGTCCCATCTCAATGTGAATTCGGCCAGCATCTAGTACAAAATGCACAGAAATGTTTATTTGCATCAGTTTTAAGTTTTAATCTTTTTCCATAGGCTACTTGGAGCCAGGACCACCGAAAAAGATTTACGTCGTAAGAGAAGTTCTCCGCCAAGGAATGATCGATGTTCTCATAGGATGGGATCCACCAGACGGTAAGTAATCAGAATATGGCCAAAATTGACTTAAAATTTTTTTCGGCACGTGTACGGTAATACACATG
The DNA here is from genome assembly GCA_009869925.1 of Thalassaphorura encarpata. Lineage (NCBI taxonomy): Eukaryota > Metazoa > Arthropoda > Collembola > Poduromorpha > Onychiuridae > Thalassaphorura > Thalassaphorura encarpata. Next base: position 8,413 of record WJEZ01003361.1, read on the forward strand.
GTACTCCTTAATTCAGTTGAATGATTTTAATACTCTGATCGTGAGGATTGGATTATTCTATATTTAGTTCTTATTTCCACGTGTTGAATTTTTACAAGTTCATTCAAATTGAAACTTCATGTCAAGAGAAATCTTTCTGGTCAGTCAAATTGCTCACGTATAGACTGATGACGCAGTAAGAGGGCACTAAAACTCAAAAGCGTTCTCTTCAATAATTCAACTAGTAAAAGAGGACATCAGATGTTTCTTGAGAAATAAATAATTCAAGACAGTCGACAGATTTTTGGGTTTTGTGGAGTGAATTTTGAAAGTCTTGTTCCATCTGAATGTTGTTCTGCTTTCTTTAAACAGAGCGCCCATGTGGATACAAGATTATGCTTCACCCTTTACTGGATACATCTCAAAGAGCTCAGACAAGCAGGCATAATGTAAGTCTCAACTTATACCACCTACTTTGATGTCATGATATTTGTAATGTGTCGTATGTATTAAGATCCATTCAAAGAAATTTGTTGTGTAGATAGGGTTGTCTTTGGGATCAAAGTAAATTCAAATTAGCAGATCTAGTGCCAGACCATGAACTTCAACTTAAGCTTTGTAGAATCCAACTCAGTTCCTGAATGGCTGCCCTATCATTAGAGTCGACCGACCTGTTATATAAATTTTTTTATTTCCTCATCGAGCTCTTGTAACACACGAAATAAAACCTCCGGTACTTGAAATTTCTGTAGCAGACAACGATATTGAATTCTTAACCAAATGTCTAGTACCAGAATTCAATTAGAGAGCGGACATTTCAGGTCTAATTATGCTAGCAGAAAGAGAAACCCAAAGAGAATTCCTTTCCTCCCATGATCAAACCGCTGCCGTAACTCTCAACTAGTGAGCACGACTTTCACCATAATGATAAATAAATTAAATACATTCCCTCTGCCTTTTACCCTGTAATCAAATTGAAAGGGAAATAATTATAGTGATTGAAGAGCACTAGTCTAATAATTCCATTGAGGCTGAAGCAATAGAGGAAAGAAATATTTTTGGCTCAATAACTCAAGTTCCTTTTTGAAAATCCAAGCAAAATGTCAAAGCATGGTCAAAGTAACCAGTTATACCATATTTTCCTTTAAATTTCAGGAACCCCTCGGTGTTCACCAGCAATGGTTCAAAGGACTGAAATTTGGTGGAAGATATGATGTGATTATTACATCAAGGACAACAGGCTTCGAGAGTACACTGACTTCTCAAAAGTTCACTACTATGAGCTGTCTAGCCGCATATAAGAATCGCTTTGACAAATGTGGTAAGGCATGAACCCAGTTTCAACTGCGATGAACTTTTCTTTTACTAATACTTTTAACATATCCCCTATTATTCCAGAGCCTCCGGCACCATCCAACATATCGTACCAAATCTTAAGCTTTCTACCAGGAGAAAGAGCAGACGATAGAGGAAAAGTACGAGTTAGACTCAGCTGGTTCCCCCCGGCTTTCACATCGAAGACAAATCGTATTGAGAATTATACTGTTTCACTTGGACCAACATTCAATGAGACAGGACACAATCAGAGTCTAACTGGAGCGACGTACCTCACACATGTTGTCCCCGGGGTAAGTCTAGTCTTATGGTTTGTGCTCAAAATGGTCAGCTCGCATCGCAGGTCTCAAGGTCCATTGAATTACATTACTAGCTAATGATAGCCTGTAATGCTTTCATCGAAATCAAATTAAAAGTTACTTAGTTCCTGGAATTTGTACTTAAGCGAGCCAAATTCCAAGCTGTTTCATTGTTCAATTAATTTGTACCGTCTGACTGGTATCGAACTTGGATTCTGTGTAATATGTTTCGCTCGTTGAACCTCATCAATTAAATGTCTGACCCTTTGATCTTACCATTAAATGGCAAAGTATGTATTGACTATTGAATTTGGTTATAGCGTAGGCATAAAACATAGTCAACCTATCATTTGGAACTGCTCAGTAGACATAGATAGGATATGCCTTCATTCATTCTTTCTTTGTTGCATCTTTGCTTCAGTCTAGTGATTTCACATGTACTGGACAGCATGTCAAAAGCCTTTCTCATGGATTCTACTCATTTGCGCAGTGTCTAATGAGTACGAATCAATTAGATTAACTTCACCGGAACTCTGACACTCCCACGTAGTAGCAAGGAACACAAACACGAGTACCAGTATCCGTACGAATACGAATTCACTCTTTTGTTCTTTATTACAATTCCTCGCAAATGTTCAGATCGTATTTTGTTATGGGGATTCATTTCTCCTTGAATTCTACTGCGGTGAAAGTATAGATTTTATATTCTATGTAATGTAGTCTATGGAACGCTTCACTGATGGAGAAATATCACATTTCAACCCAGAAAGAGTATTCAGATTCGTATCGAGACTACTATAGAAATATCCAGTAAATTTTGGTAAGCTTTTACTAAATGGAATGAAGGTAATGCGGTTAGATTCTCGTATCTCCTTTTCGTTGTTCGCAGTCAATGCAGTGGTCACATTGTGAATCCACGTTTCACCGAAATAACTTGAGTCGTGCGTGAGAGTTGGTCTTGTTATAATTTGCGGA
>WJEZ01003362.1:0-10992 GCA_009869925.1 Thalassaphorura encarpata
TGGGGCACCGAATCCAAATTAGATTTCCCTACCACCACCTTGTCTAACTCAATTTGAATCCGAATCGGAGAGATGGGAAAATTATTACGAATGAATAACTACAAAATATTTTCTCCCATGTTCGGCTCAAATATGATTGTATTTTCCAAATATTAGCTAATAGAAACAAGAGATGAGATTTGACTAAGAGTTTGAAATTTATTTCTGTAGGCTGGAATCCACGTAAATAAGACAGAGTCATTTCCTTTATCTTACCTGTAGACGACAAAAATATGCCGAAATACAGAATGGAAAATTCAGCATGGGATTTAACCTATGAAAATTAAATTTTCGTCGAGGACCATAGGAAAAAAATTTTAAATTTATATTTCAAAAATGATTTGAATAAAGCAAGTTTTGACTTATTCCATGTATGCGAATACTCATGAATGTATAAAAAGAATATGTCGGGTCTGGGCACGACAAACATGTGAAAAGGTTCCCTTGTGAGACTTGGGTCACAAGGCAAAGCAAAGCCTTACCTTATTCAAGGGTGCAGGCATTACAACATTTAAAAAATAGGAGGAAGCTCTTTTAGTTCTCGGCGGCAAATTTAAATTTGTTTGAACTTAGGAAGCAGCGTTGGCTCAGAAGGAAATTCTTTTATCGAGGACCATAGGAAAAAAATTTTAAATTTATATTTCAAAAATGATTTGAATAAAGCAAGTTTTGACTTATTCCATGTATGAGAGCGAATACTCATGAATGTAGAAAAAGAATATGTCGGGTCTGGGCACGACAAACATGTGAAAAGGTTCCCTTGTGAGACTTGGGTCAAAGGGCAAAGCCTTACCTTATTCAAGGGTGCAGGCATTACAACATTTAAAAAATAGGAGGAAGCTCTTTTAGTCCTCGGCGGCAAATTTAAATTTGTTTGAACTTAGGAAGCAGCGTTGGCTCAGAAGGAAATTCTTTTTTCTCCTTTCTGGATTTGCAAAGAATTTCTTGATAATCATATGCAAGTGGATCTTTTAGAATCTTTTTGCTCACTTAGGAATCCTGTGTTGAAAAGTTATCCTTGTCAAGTTTAATTATTGGAATTGGAATTGACCGAGAGTATTCAAAAATATATACACGAAACAAATGCACATCCTTCAGATTGGCTAACTCTTCAATCCTTTGATGAATTTTAAATAAATTAATCACATTTTACACAATTTCGGTATCAGTAATAACCAAAAATTGTAAGTTTTTATTTATTCCTTCAAATATTTATTTTTTACCAAAAAAAACCTCAAAAGTTGAATGTACTCTCTACTTAATAATTAGCAAATGATAATTCAAAACTAACAACTGAAAAAAACGAAAAAAAATCTCAACCTATGTCTATAATGCCTACGCTAAATTTAATTCTCCTCATTATCAGTAGAAATTATAAATTTTTGTGTTCATATTTTTGACAAAAAATTGTAGAGACGAACGAATAACAACAGCGAAGATATGAGAGGCCAAATTGTTTTTGTTTTGTTTTTAAAAAGTTTTAAGTAGACAAACGTACGTAGAATTTTGAACACTTACACTGACGTGAGAAGTAGAATTTTGAGGTCAAGTCAATTTTGCACGTACGCGTACGGAGCACAAATCTTTCGTTCTTTCGTAGCGGAGCGTAGATCGAGCGAAGCGTAGACAAATCAAATGGCAATCGAACTCAAGTAGTAGTAGTGTTGTGTGTTTAACTGTGCAGAAAATCAAGTAACAACGTCCAAATTTCGAATTTCATTTTTCATTCACAATTCAATTAAAAAGCAGCGGTAGCGAAAGATATATTTTTTTTAGCCATGATAACGATATGAACTTGAATTTGGCACTTGATAATGGTTCATGGCAAAGGCAAATCACAGAATTTTATCACAGTCCAGTATTAAGCCAAAACATTAGATTAAAAATTGAAAAGTGACGCGATGGATGACTAGTGGAGCAAAACACGATAAAAAAATGTCGTCAATCAATGTCTCACCCATTGGACAATGTTGAAGAAATGTTGGACATAATTTTTTTGGCTTAGTATCGGATTAAAAAAAAAACTTTGAGTTGAGATCGTTGGGAATTGGTTAAAAATAAATGCGAGATGTATGAGGTACCTGTAGATGGGTTCGTAGAGGGAATGAGTTGTTGTTGTTGTAGATGAAGGTCAAAGGTCAAGGAGGGAGGCAGCTCAATAGCTGCCGTAGTCATCTCCACCGCGAGAGTAGCTGTTTGACCCACCGTCTTCGTAGTAGCCGCTACTAGCACATACACCATGGGCTCCAGTTAGTTATCAAAACTTTTATACAAAAAAACTTAAATTCCACTTTTCAATTAACTCAAACCAAAAGGAGTGTCGGGTGGGTGTCAAAATTATTAATTATTAGCAGCGCAGGTCAACTTGGTGACTGCGCAGGTCAATCTCACCCAAATATGCCCCTTGGCCATTGCCATTAGTTTTTAAAAATCTTTGTTAATTTCCCTTCAGATTTGAAATGAATTTAAGAGACGTAAATTCTTGTAAAAAAAGGTCAAAGGTGAGGATGGTGTTGTTTGTTATGTGCCCTTTGTCTTGTCACTGTGACAATACGGCGGCAGTGATTACCTTCCCCTGCCTACGGGTGAACGGCTTCGGTACCTGCTTCCACCTCCTCCTCCCCCGCCGCCAGAATAACCGCCACGGCCCCCTCCACGACCGCCGCCTTCGTAACGACTTCGACTCCCACCGCCATCTCGGCTTCCCCTGAACCCTAACAAAAACCCATCCACCCAACATTAGTCCTTTCTGCGTAATTAATTCCTCTAATTGGGATAGTAAATGGACTGAAAGGATTTCCCTGTCTGCCTAGCTCAGGTCAGGTCAAAGGTCAAGTGCTGCAATGAGGAGGAAGCACTGGCTACTACCTAATGTTAATCAAGTGAAATCAAGAGGCACCAACAACTAAATTAATATGAACGAAGCACTAACTAATTAATTAATTACAACTAATGCAAAATAAAAACAATGCAAATGGAGTGAGTGAGTCAAAAAAAAACAACCAATGCGCCACTGAGGAATAAGACTGAGTAAATAGTAAATTTTTTCTTTTCTTTTCAAGTTTTTATAACATTTTCAAAAGCCAAATATAAATATTTTTTTTTCTCACAGGTACTGTGACTTACAATAAACAAATGATAATAAATTTTATGTAGTATTATGTATTATTATTAAATTTTAAGGGCAAAGACTGCAAGTTGAATTAATTTAAGTCTTTGCCCTGAAGTTGTTGGCTGCTCTAATTTATTTTGGAGACGAAAAAAAAGTACTTCGGAAATGAACGAGAATGGAATATTATTTTTTTCTAAGTCCGTCCAATTTCTGAGAGGCACATATTTGTATGTATGTAAGGGAAAATTCTCAACTCTTTTTCTACTCTATTCAAAACTGGGACAAAAACTAAGTGCAAAATAATAGAGTAGTAGTAGTAGTAGTAGTGGTAGTAAAGAGTCTGGGGTCAATAGGTCATAGGTCATGGGGTCTTAATTCCATCCTTCTCCCTCACCACCATCTCCATGATCATCTCGACGAGATCCATAGCCACCTCCTCCGCGACCTCGACCTCCGCCGTATCCGCCTAAACCATTCATTACAAACACAATCAACACTCGCCCTCATCTCTCAACACTACGTAAACGAGACCTCAAGGCAAAAGAATTCCCATCCATGGCAAAAATACACACGACCACCTGTCCTATCCTTTCAGTCCAATTTTCTCTCGTTTACGTTTTCCCCCTATCTCTCTTAATTAGTGTGAAAAATACAAAAACTTACCTCCACCACGTCCTCCTCTGTATCCTCCATCAGAGCCACCACCATAACCACCACCACCTCCATATGAATTCCCACGAAATCCACCTCCCCCACCACGACCACCTCCTCGATCTCCGCCTAATTACAACGATGCAAAAATTGATAACATTTCAAAACTTCGGATTCAAACTGCTCCACATTAACGTTATATTTGAAAGTTAATAATTTAAGAAATTAACCTCTGAAACCACCTCTACCCCCACGACCTCCAGGGGCTCTTGGACGAGACACTTCAACACGAAGTTTACATCCCATGAATTCTTCCCCATTCAGAGCATCCACAGCCTCAGTCGCTGAGTCTTCTGACTCAAAATTAACAAAAGCAAACCCAGGTGGGTTGAATGCTACCCATACGTGCTCACATTTCCCATACTTGCTAAACAAGTCCTCCAAATGCTCCCGCTTCACTTCATCAGAAATACCACCGACATAAAGACGAGTGTTTGCCATTTTTTCACACCTAAAAACAAAAAATCATAAATATTGTCAATGTACGTCGTACCCGTACGTGTACATATACAAATGACACGTGCCAAGGCCTATGGCAAGCTATGGAAAATATCCGAATCCGTCTCGTCTCTTTATTGCGTCATATGCTAACACGTACGTACGTATACATACGTCGTAGGTCCCTTTGCCCTTCATTTACTCAACTACGACGTACGGATAGAAAAAATAAAATTGAAATAGAAAATGGACTTAAAACCCGCCTTGGTTTTTGCCTACGCATTAGTCAATGTACTGCAATGGCAATGGCAATGCCCATGCCGGCCGGCCGGCGGCGTGGTTGGTGGTTGCCCATGCTCATGCCGTGCGTAGTTTTGTACTTAATATTTAAAAAAGAATTAAAATAATGTATTATTGACTTACTTGATTAGCTGTTGTTGTTGTTGTTTGAACTGGTGTGATTGTTGAATTGGGGAGGAAGAAGCTACGGAGGAAATCCGAAGAAAACGAAGAAAGGCACGCCGACGAAGGACGTAGCCAAAAGTTGTGAACGCGACGTGAGTGAGTGATGGAGTGAAAGCCAAAGTAGAGGCCAGGCCAGGGCAGAGGCAGAAGCAGACGAGGCAAGACAGACAGACGCTTGGCCCAAGTCGCGTTGTTGTTGACGACCAATCCAAGCTCTTCCTTTTCTCTCCTTTCCACCACCCCGAACCTCCCACTACCTTCCCTCCTCTCCTTCTCCTTCTTCTTACTTAGCACAGAGCTGCCCGCCAAATTCAAACAAACTCTATGCCTTTTCGCTCACCTCTATGTCTTGTAGGCGGGAATTCATCTTGATTCATATTTGCTCTAATTAATTACTACATGTGGATCTCTAATCAACTCAACGCTAGCTTAAGATGTTGAGACAAGGAAAGATGACTCATGACCCGCGTCCCTTCCTTTCTTCTCACGGAACGGACCACACCTCGCGTCTCTTGAGGAGAGATTCACAAGTCAAGTAACTCATTTTATTTTCTGTATTATTTAATATTACGCAGTCAGTATTACAAATTAAATTACAATATTACACTACACACATTCCTAACAAACTTCATTATTTCCCACAAGACGAAACATTTGCGTTTTTAGCCATTACATTGCCAAAATTTAAATTTTATTATTACAAAATTAACTTCAAGTGAAAAAACTGAAAATGAGTGTTTTGGATCTGTTTATCCCTTTGACAGGGATTTTAAAATTTGATGCAGTCTGCATTGACAACATTGTGTTTCGTTTGCATTACAAAGTTAGTGTAATCATTCTAATGGCATGTACCATTTTCGCAGGTGCGAAACAATACATTGGTGACCCCATTGACTGTGTTTTTGACAATGGGAATGATGAGTTTCTTGACACGTACTGCTGGATTCACTCAACTTATACTGTGCCAAAACAAACAGATAGAATTGGTAAGAAAATGGTTTAAAAATAAATTAAAATGGCCAGTTTCTAATTGTTTTTTCTTGTCCTTGCTTGAAGGGGTCAACGTTCCACATCGTGGGATTAGTGGATTGCTGAACAAGAGTGACCAAGTTCAAATCCACAAGTATTACCAATGGGTTGGTTTTGTCCTTTTTGCTCAAGCTCTGGCCTTCTACATCCCAAGGTATTTGTGGAAATCATGGGAAGGTGGATACATGGCCATGCTGGTGAATGACCTCAAAGGTCACTTGACGGACGTTGATGAAGACACGAAGGGGTCTCGCAAGGCACTGCTCATCCAATATTTTATCACCCACATGGGCCACAACAACTTCTACGCACTTGCCTTCATTTTCTGTGAATTCCTCAATTTTCTCAATGTGGTGACCCAAATCATTCTCACGGATATTTTCCTTGGCCACCAATTCACAACGTATGGACGGGATGTGTGGGCAATGGCTGAAAAGGATCCTTACTTGAGGAATGACCCCATGACCCGAGTTTTTCCTACGATGACCAAATGTGAATTTGAAAAATATGGACCATCAGGAAATATTATGACCATGGATGGACTCTGCGTTCTTCCTGTCAATATCATCAATGAAAAAATCTACATTGTTCTATGGTATGGGGTATTTCTCAGATCAAAAATTGAAATTCCCAACTAATTTTAATTTTTATTTAGGAATTGGTTCGGTTTGTTGGCTGTTGTATCGGGAATTTCCCTAATTTATCGCTTGGTCATCGTTTTCATCCCAAAAGCAAGAGTTTTGAGCATCTGGTGGCAAATCAAAGGAGGAAATTCAGAGCAACATATCAAATACGTTGTGGCCAAATGTAGTTTGGGTGATTGGTTTGTTTTGAATTTGATTGGTAAAAATGTAAATGGACTTATTTTTGGTGAGCTCATTGACGACTTGGGTCGTCAATTGCAGAAAAGAGCTGCGATTCGGCAAATTCTGCAATTGCAACGAAGAGAAATTCAAAACTAAAAGTTTTTTTTTTCCTTTTCCTACCCCTGGGGGAAAAGATGAATGTAAATATGGATCTCTTGACTTGACCCGATACACGGGCTTTTTCCTAATGTTCTCGCTTAAAGCTTTAAACAAAGTGACTTGCAATCCAGTTGAAACAAAAGTGTTCATTGCATTCCTATATACAGATATATTTATAAATGAAATATTATATTTATTACTTGACAATCAAATGTCACAAATAAAATAAACAAAAAAATGGAACATATAAAATAAATTGATTGAAAATGTAGAGTGAATTTTTATTCTGAATCTGCCAAAACAGCCATGAGCATTTCCATTTTGTTTAGAAAATTTTTTCCTTCTAATTTGTCTAAACTTATTGGCCTATAATTGGTGGATCTGGGTTGGAAGGAACTACCCAGAATTCCTGCTACTTGCTCATCATCAACTTCCATTTTTATCCCCTGACCTTGACCCATGTGACCTTGGCCATTTTCTTTCCCATTTGGACTTCCACTGTAACCCAAAAATACTTGAATTCCATTCTGACTCGTTTGAGGACTTGAACGAACGGCCAGAACTCTAAAAATACAAATTAATAAATCAATTGTCGTTTTAATTTGTAAGTCTGAAGGTCAAAGGTCAAACCTTTGTCCATTGGGTGAGGCTAGAGTGCATCCAGCTGCATTTCCTAGATTTTCCATAGATCCTACCCCCAAATGAGCACTGCTAGAGAGAATTGACCAACCCATACATTTGGCCAAAACTTGCAAAGCCATGACTTGGTGAATCGCAATCTAAATCAATACATTAATTAATCAGTTGACCTTGACCTATGACCTTTGACCTACTCACCTGTGCAAGAATAATGTCTCTTAGCTCCTGTGGTTCATATGACAAATGAATTGCTCTTCCATCCTTCAGAATGCATTTGAGTGATTTTTCCTTCACATGGATGAGAAGTGGGGTCCTTGCTGTGTTGTCGTAACCAGAAGATAAAAAATTAATACGAACGCATGAGTGAGTCACAGCATTGAGGGAAGCCCAATGAGCCACGAGCAGAGGGTCTTTGATTTCCTTGGCCAAAGTGTCCAACACGTACATTGTCCTCAGACGCAGAACCACGTGTTGAGCTTGACGTATCATTTCTTCCAAAATCCCTTCTCTGTAAATTAAATCAACAAAATAAAATTAAAATTAAATTTTAACATATGCGCAGCGCATGCGCAGAATCAGCTAGCTGCTTACTTTTTAGTCATTTGTAGAAGCGTGTGTCTTTCATAGGCCATGGGTCCAGCAAGTCTTCTTTTCTTGGTGACCCCAATAAGGGGCAGTGGCAGGATGTGGAAGTGGAATACAAGAATTCTGTCGATGAACTTCACGTAGTAATTGATGCAGGGAATGTTCCAACACATGATTATGATCTAATTTAGGAGTTGTTGACGTAGGTGCTAATGGTGTGGGTCCTTGACCTTGCCCTTGACCTTGACCCTTTTGATTTCCATGACAAAGTCCAATGATGAGTAGAATTCCAGGGAATAGCGTGGCTGTGATTTGATTTCCTACCACAAGTGGAGGAATTGGAACAGAATTGAGCTGAACAGCTTCTCTAGCAAGGACAGAAAATAATTCTCTGCAAAATAAAACATTTTGAGCTGCTTCTAGTCTTTGCTGCCAACGAGCATCCAGTGGTGTTGGTGTTTGATTCAAAAGTCCAATATTAGCCAAGCTCAAAACATCTTGATCTTTTTGAATGAGGACTTGAATATATGCAATCCCTTGCAATTCATTAGGAACAACAACACGAAGGGCTGACATGGATTTTGGTTGTTGTTGTTGTTGTTGTTGTTGTGGACTTGAGCTTCCTTCATTGTCACTCTGACCTTGACCTTCATCCTCACCTTCTTCTTCTGCCTTCATCACCTCAAATAGCCCAGCTTGAGGGAATCTTGACCCAGCTGTCCGGTAGGAAAGGTCACCAAGGATTGAATTCCCTACTTTTCTCAAACGCCAATTCTGTCTCAGTCTTAGAAGCTCAATGTGAAAATCAGGCATGGAAGACAAAGATGATTTTGCCTTGGCTTCACTCAACGAAGTCTTGATTCTTTCTGATCCACTCATCAACACTTTGGCTGCTTCTGCCAAGCCCTACATCAAATTAACACTAATTAAATCTACTCATTTTATTTTATTTTACTTGATTTCACTTACTCTTTTTTTATAAATGAGTGTTGCAGCTGTTTTTGATTCTAGTTGATCTGCATGGACAGGGTCAAGGACCAAATATTTTCTCTGCTGAGCCAATTGCAAAATGTCACCCAAAACACTCAATTCTGTCAAGGCACCTCTGAAAATTAAAAAATAATAAGTACAAATGGCTTGATTCAAGAGAATGATGTGATGATAAAATACCTGATTTTATTTCTGAATAATTCCCATGGCCATGCTGGTGTTGTTTTAAACGTCCGTTCATTTCCATCCTCATCCAGCAGCAGCATCTTTGTCCAAATTTCTTCCTTCTCCACCTTCAGAGCCTTCTTTTCCAGAAAAATCAATTCGATGGGCCAATTTCGTCAGGTTCTCTGACATGGACAATGGTCTGTTAATTAATTAATCGTGTCAAAATTAATTGTAAAATGGCATGTTAATGGATGAAATACAATAGAATGTGTAGCTACGTACGTTTGTAAAATTTCCTGTCCATCATAAGTGATTTCGTGGACAGTGTTCTCCAGGGGGACTTCGACTGATACATTAACGCTATTCATCCTAACTGACTCAACTCTTCAACGTAAAAAGACTGAGCCTATATCCTGCCCTAGTTTTAAAGAAAGGTCAAAGGTCAACTGACCTTATGAGAAAAAGTACTAACAAACTGAAACTGAACTGGACTCGTCACTGCTGAATTAATTGACACAGACAGAGTTTTAAGATTTAGCCGATTTTTGAAATTAGAAATTCGCGGGTTTTTGTATTTGAGCTTGAATTTTGAATTTAAAGAAAGGTCAAAGGTCAACTGACCTTATGAGAAAAAGTACTAATAAACTGAAACTGAACTGGACTCGTCACTGCTGAATTAATTGACACAGATAGAGTTTTAAGATTTAGCCGATTTTTGAAATTAGAAGAAATTCGCGGGTTTTTGTATTTGAGCTTGAATTTTGATGCAATGCAAATGCTGGGGATAAATGAGACAGAGACAGGTACAATTAAATTAATTTTCAACTAAAATTTGTATTTATTTTTATTCATTTATACTAAATTTCATTACATTTGTATTTTTAAAAAGTGAGTGTATTGAAAAAGTAGACGAAGACTAAGACATGAATAAAATATTAACTAACTAAGCCTACTGAACTTGAATGAACTTTTGACTAATAAAATACAAATTAAATTAAGCAGGCTACAAAGTTCACTCACTTGAAGGAAAAGATAACACATGTAGGGAAAATCAGTTGATTGCATTCCATTGCATTGCATTGGGCTTTTAGTCCAAGTTGTTGTTTAACTTTGGTGAAGAAATTGTTGAGGTGGTTGAATTGTTTCCTGAGCCCGAACTGCTACTGCATGGATATTTATCTTCACATTGGAATGAACCTTCAGCAGATGCACGGAGAATATTCAAAGGATCCTGAAGAGATGAGGGCACAAGGGAAGAAAGAATTCTGAAAAGAAAAGAATAAAATAAAATTAGCATTAGTATGTCTCGTCTGGTTTCTTTCTGCAAATTTGAATAAAAAGACATATTTTTCTTACCTGAGTAAACTAGGAAGACCTTGACGTTCTCTTGCAAGAATGCCCAACTCACAAATCATGTTTTGAGCACATGATTGAGACTGGATGGCTGTGAGGACAATGTGAGCCAGCTGGTTGAGTTCATCCTCCTGAGGTGGTCCCCCTGGGGCATCTCTTCTTCTCTCTTTCCCCCAATTCTCTTTCTCTGCCACAACTCCTTTGAGCAATTTGAGTTTAAACGCAATCGCAAATTTGACAGCTAGGACGATGAGAAGAAGAAGGAAAACGGCAACACCCACGATGACAATTGGGACGAGCAAATCTCCTTTGAATCCTTCAAGGGCTCCTAGTGGGGTAATTGGGACGTATGGCACTCCAAATCCACCACCACCACCTAGCAAAGGTCCTCCGAGTCCAGCCCCAAGGCCAAGTCCACCACCAATATCCACGTTCAATGATTTTCCAATCCCAGCACCAACAATAGGATCAATCGGAAGTGCCATCTAAAATTCAAAT
>WJEZ01003363.1:0-10992 GCA_009869925.1 Thalassaphorura encarpata
TAGTAATTGCATAACTTTTTTCAGATTTTACGTTGAGTATGAAGTTGGACTCAGGACAGGTGATAGGACGATTTACAACAATAGACTTCCACCGCCATTGATCCCTCCTGGATGCTATGATACTGGCGATGGAATTTATGATCCGAAAACCAAAGAAGTCACTGCATTCAATGGAACGAAACTGAGGTAAAGAAAAATATTTACACGTTGAATTTTGATTAGAATTTTTTTCTATGAGATTTATTATTTTAGGGACGCAGATTGCTATGAACAGAAGTGGATTCTGGAAAATTGTCGAAAAATTCCGGACGTAGAGGAACACTATGTGCGATGTTTCAATGTGGATCGCCTACCCTGTAGTTCAATTGATAATTATGTCCGTCAATAATTAATGAAGAAAAAAATGAGTTTAATTATGAACTTTGAAGAAAAACAACTGTCGAAATAAAATGAAGCATTTTAAATATAGATTTATTCATAATATTTTTTATCACAGATTCAGATAAAAAAAGTCAGATATATGTTTAGAAATGTCCACTGTCCTTATAAGTTTTCACTTTGCCGTCAGGCCCAACGCTGAATCCAGATGATGAGTAGACACCACTAGGTCTTCCAGGAGTTCCCAAACGCGTTTGAATTGATGGTGGTCCCCCAGATCCACCTTGAATTGTTGTGACTCTTCCGTCTGGTCCGGATTGAATTCCCGAAAAAGAGTGTACTCCACCCCCTCCTCCATTGGAATTACCAATTCGTCCAAAATCTTGATTTCCAGATGGAAAAATTGGTGGAATTGGTGGAAATATTGGTTGGAATTGGAATGGGTGTTGGTATCCGTACCCGTTGTTCCCAGCATAGTATCTTTAATGACCAATATTAGAAAAATATAATGAAACTGATTCTAATATTATACGAGATGCAATGAACGATTCGCCTTCAAACGATAATTACATTCTTTATAAAAATTTAGAAAACATTACTGATTTAAAAACGCAATAGCTCAAAACAAACAGTTCGTGAGAGGCCAAATCAAAGACTTGGCACAGAATTTTAATCATTTGCTTTCATTTATTCGTTATAACCATTCTAAGCATTATCAAAGGCAAGCCAAGGGTCGATTAGTTTGTATTTTGCGAATACCAGAACAAAACAATACACACATATGCTCTACTTGCACTAAATGAAAATTACCAAAACAAGTCAAATCAGCATGCACTTATATTTAAGATTGAAAGCTGGACCCGAATTAGCGAACAAAAATTAAAATGTTAATAAAATAGATTAGACATCCACATTCATATAATATTAAAGCGAAGCAATCCATCTAAATAACCATGAGCAACAATTAAAGCACAACTGGTACAGCCAAATTGACTAATTTAACTCGGGGTGCTGGTGTAGTTGGAACAAATAAATCTCCAAGAGTTGACCTAAAGTCACGGTAATTTCCAAATAAAGTACGGAAGAATCCATTCTGACGTTCAGGTCTTCTTGGGGCGGAAGCCTTTAGGCCAATAAATGCTGAAGCAGTTCTTCCTCCACCTCCACTTCGCAACAGCGCCTTTGTCCTAGCAGCTGGATCCTTCACGAAGACATATTCAGGCTCTGGCACTAATTCTAATTGTTCTTGAACCAGGACTTTTTCAGGAGCCGCAAGCTCATTGGCTAGGATGTAATCTTTTAGAAGGACATCAGTTTCCAACTGAAGTTGTATACGTTTGTGGGGCAGCTTCCTTCACAACGGAGTATTCATTACCGAAGTATCCCTTTGTAAGGACATTTCTTGCTACTGAAGGGTAATTCCTGAGAAAGTATTCAATTCCAGCTTGAAGACTTCCTGAAGTGGGTTGCTCAGAAACTGCTGCGACAGGGGCAGATGTTGGAACTGGGGCTGGTGCTGGTGGTGACGTGGCAGCAGTATTCCTCAATAAATTCACCCTAAGAAAGCAAGAATTCCATGGATGGAAAGAAAAATGCAAAGCTTTAAGAAACAGCAAGCAAATCGTAGTTAAATACAATTATCATAAACTCAATGCGAAGCAAAAGCTGAAAGGTCAATCTTGAGGTCCTTACAAGGTAGCAATTGTATTAAATAAAGCCCCAAATATAGCATATATAGCAATGAGTAGTATAGCAAGCATGGTATAAGCTAATCATCCATTCCTCAGGATTTTGATCCGGCAATGAGAATTTATTTCTCGACATGGCCAGAAATCACATTTGAGTTCTNCATGGTATAAGCTAATCATCCATTCCTCAGGATTTTGATCTGGCAATGAGAATTTATTTCTCGACATGGCCAGAAATCACATTTGAGTTCTCAATGACATTTTCATGTCATGTGTGTTTTTCTCAGAATCCTTTAACTTTCAAAAGAAATATTAATGTGATCTACTATATAATTACCGTTGGTCATCGTAGTCGTAATTATTGTCATCATTACTGACCCCATATCCAGGTTGAGGATATTGGCCATTGCCATAACCTCCACCTCCAGAATAGCCTCCTCCTAGATAACAAGAAATATTCAAATTATGCTTTCACATATAAAATCGTTGAGAAATTGATAAAGCAAGCAGAAATGCCAAATATACCTTCATTTCGAGCCCCGTTTCGGGCAAAGCGATTAATCCTTGCATTATTTTTAGCTGCAGCATTGCGACCTGAAGCAAAGTAAAGCGAAGCAAACTCACCAATATTAGTTTACTGATACAACATTGTTAAAATGAAATAATGTTAAAGCAAACTAGATTTATTGAAAGATAAAATTCTAAAATGCTAAGGAAAGGGAAGTAACGTAACACATGCGGATATTTGTGGTTAGGCAAATCGTTCTCGTACTGCATTCGTATTTTAGCCTAGATTTTACGTCATTGGATTAAGTGTAGTTTCATTTTTCAAATAAAATGAATAGTTGCTCGCATTAATTACTGTGGAAGTCAAGTTTATCTGAAAAAGAAATTATATTTGCTGAAACAAGTTCCAAATGCCTAGTGTTTAGAATCCAATTCAATATAGGTGGAATCATGTACTAAATGGGAATATCTTGTTCCCCGAAGAATTCAGATAAGAGATAAATAAAAAATTATGGGATTTCCCATGTTAACACTTAAAAATGCTTTATTGCTTTACTGCAAAAAGTGTGATGATAGAGTAAATCATCACTCTGTAGCATCATGTTCTTCCCCTAATTCAAAATCACCTTAGATTTGCGTATGCAAAATTCAAGGCCAAGCCAAAGCGACTCATACTATTTACGTGGAATTGTTTCTACCAAAGCATAAGCCCAATGCAAAAGCAAGCTCACATTATTAACCTTAGCCGCGAGCGGAAGTTGCAATTGCTAGGCTAGCAAGGCAACTGCCAATGCTAATCCACATCGCATTACAATTTGCATCTTGTACATTATCAGCAGGCAAAATTATTTTTCAAGCCAAAAGCGAATTTCAAAATTTCTAAATTAAGCAGATATACCTGCTACTCCTCCACTTCCGGAAAAACTGCCTGCATTACCGCCTCGGCCATTTGACGAAGATGATGATGATGAAGCTGAACTGGCAGAACTTGCCTGTCTAGTAATTCCTGTTAAAATTCAGAATTTTATTAATGACATTTTAAAAAAAAACAATTTTAGATTTTAATTCAGATTTTTTTTCTTACGTGGAGTCTCTTGTTTATCCTTTGCCGGTGAATCCTCAGCATTTGTTATTAGCACAATTCCCAATAATAAAATTAAAACTATCGACTTCATTTTGAAAAGTGAAGAAAAATAAATTACAAAAAATATACAAAATCCTGTTTCTTGTAAATAAAAATGATAAGCTATTTGAATTCGTCTTTTGTATTCAAGTGCAAACGGTCAACTGAGCCTTGATCGGCATTTGTTATTATCACAATTCCCAATAATAAAATTAAAACTATCGCCTTCATTTTGAAAAGTAAAGAAAAAATAAATTACAAAAAATATACAAAATCCTGTTTCTTGTAAATAAAAATGATAAGCTATTTGAATTCGTCTTTTGTATTCAAGTGCAAACGGTCAACTGAGCCTTGTAGGGTTTTGAGTCATCTCCTTTAATGTGGAAGGTTGCATTCGCTAGCTATGGGCATATGGGTCGTAATTCATTAAGGAAAAAAAGCGAATTATCTCATCTCCTGTCTCTGCTTTGCTTTGCTTTTATTTTTTTATCTCCATGCAAAACTTCTCCACACGTAAGTAAAGTACCTCTTGAAACTAATCCACATTTGCATATCTACCTAAACCTGAGTCTCCGTGTCTGTCCAGCAAGTCGTCCACTCACTCTCTCTCTTGTTTTAAAATCTCACAAACAATGCAAACACGCACATCACTAAATGGGAATTTTTGCAACCCAAGCCAAGGCAAGGCAAGGCCTACAACTACAACTTCTCTCTCATCACCACCTCCGTCATTAGCCATAATCATTCATGAATCTCAGAATCGTTTAAAGGTAAATGCACGCGTTCATAGGAAATGACAATAGTGATGACGTTTCTGATTATTTTGGGGGGAAAATGTATACAGGGGATCATTAATTTATAATCTAAATTCATCTGTATGAATTCAGAATGTGAAATGAGATTTAGTGAAATTTCCGCAAAATGCAATGGAGGAAAATAATTTTGAGGTTAAGAAATTGCAGGAAATTTCAATGTGCTGCAATTCAAAGAAACGAATTGATTACTCAGCTCTCGTTAAAATTATTCAACTAATCAGATTTGCCAACGGGACTTGTTACTGAATATTTGAGCCAGTCAGCCAGTTAACTAACTTGTCTCTCTTACTACTATACTTTTAAATACGAAATACATTTGAACTGCTAGCTATAGTGTACGAAATTGACCTGATTTCAACCTCAACTGTCCGTTTAGAATAAAAAACTTTCGATTATTAATCGAAAATTCGACGATCGATTTATTAGGCGTCAGATTGCTTTGAACCATTTTTTGCTTTGATTCGAATGTTTGTATGGATTGCAACTTTCAACTATAAGTTCATAAAAATGAATGAAGATTTCACACATATAAATAAGAGCCAATCAAAGGGAATATTTCCATTAAACAAACGGAATTAAAATTTGAATTACAGGTTTATTATTCAATTTACTAAAACTATCCCTACACAGTCAATCACATGAATAAATACAAAAATACTTTGAATGTCAGCTGTCATACTAAATTTTGAATTGATAATTTCGCATTAAGTTTAAAAACTGATATTAAACTATTTAAATCCCAAATGGACAGGTGACATATTGACAAGCCATAAGAATCTAACGCAGTCGTGTCAGTAAAATTTACTTTGTTTTGTATCTTAATTTTTAAATTATTATTTAATTGGAGATTTTTGATGGAAGATTGAAGCAAACGACGGCATTTTTCCCATTGTTGAGTCCATACTGCACTTGAACATTCACCTGTTGATTAAAAATAAAAAAGCGTTTCAAACTTCATGATGTAAGTTAATAATTTTTGATGAACTCACAGCAGGATAGCTTTTAAGAATGGGGAAAGTATTTTTATAAGTGTAGACTTGGCCAGCCTCAACTGGACACCCAGGCTTTTTGTCTGATTTTCTTACAATGTCCTTGCAAGCATTTGTTCCATGAACTTCTCGAAATGGAACTCGAATGATACCAATTCCACCAAATACAGCCGTCGTCAACTCATTGTAGCCCTTGTCTAAAACACAAAACAAAACCCAAAAAGGAGTCACTAAAGCCAACTTCCTTCAAAACTAAACAATAAAACTTAAATACATGGGGTTCAATTCTCAATTCTCACTATGCAAACAAAAACTCTATTATTCCCACTGCCATTGCCGCACAGAGAAAATGAAATGAAACCAGCTAGAGAATTTACATTAGAATAGAAACTTCTTAGAAACTCATACTACAGCCATTGCCACACAGAGACATGAAATGAAACCAGCTAGAGAATTTACATTAGAATAGAAACTTCTTAGAAACTCATACTACGAACTATTCATTAGGAGTTTAAGTAGTAGTAGTAGTCGTAGTGCATAGGCCATGGAGCACGGCACACCATGAATGAAAATATTCTTGAACTCAGTCATCAAGTTATTCAAAGGGACAACAATGGAAAATTTCCAGAACAAGAGAAAGCAAAATTTCCTCATTTACTAATGAAATGAAATCGAATATCTTTTACACAACTTTCATTAGTTGACGAAAATCGTAAACTTTCATTTCAGTGCTTTTCCAGAATGTTGTGCTTTGCTTTGGGCGATGAGTTCGAACGAGAACATGATATCTGAGCTCTGGCCTTATGTTGTTTTTCATGAATTTTATTAGTAGTGCAAAACAAACGTTATACTGCGTCATAATTTTGCAAAACAAACATTTTGCAAATGAACAAAGGGACTTTAATATAGATCTATGCATGTCAATGTTATCAACGTACCAGGAATAAAGTCGAATTCAATGCTGACTTCTTCGCCTTTCCTCAATTTACATGGAGTATCAGCACAGTCAGATACACGAGACGTCTTCGATTTTGGCACTTCCAAATGACCCATCTCGACCACCAAACACTTCTGCAAATTTTAAGGAAAAATAAAAAGTTAGAAGACCCATTTCTGAGGATAGATCATTCCCTCAAATTTTTTGTTGCTTTGAAAAAATTTTGAGAGCCTCGATTTCTTTGTGTTTACAATCTTCCCCGTTCTAAATTTCTCTCTCCTTAGTTTCTCAATTTGTTCCTGCAGTGCATTGTTTTGTTGACTTTTTGTGACAGCTTAGAGAGATGGATACGCTCACTTCGTGGGTGAGTAGAACATGTTATATGTGAAAACATCAAATGCCATCCTGTTGTGTCTGTTCTATGTGATTCTTGTTGTCTATCCCAAAGAAAAAGTGCGTTGGTTTGTGTTTGTGGGTTGGAGAAAGCATGTGAACTACCGTAAGGTAAGGTGGGCAGGATGTGAGGTGTGGTGTGTTGTGATGCGAATGGAGAAAGCAAAAAGCAAGTTGAAAAAAGAAAGACTTTGTCGTCCGTCAGCCTCAGCCAGGTAGCAAAGCAAAGCAAGAAGGAATAAATAGAGCGGAAGTAAAGAAAAAGAAAGGAACATCTCCAAATATCTGTCATAGTTTCTCAGCTTCACAATTTTGCAATACGCTTCAAAATTTAATGTTATCGCTATTTGAAAAAAGTGAAGAAGGTTTAAAACCAAACTATTTGATAATTTTTACGTCTAAACTAATTTATGGTCCACTTAAATAAAAATTAGCCACATTTCCGAATTTTTCTACGTAGTTAGTTCATGGGAAATTTTGAAATGCTCATTAAACCAAAAGAAAGGAATTTTTAAATTTTACTGCAACATAAATCGTAACTGCCTACCTAGTGCAAGTTTATTTGTAAGCTAGTTCAGCAGTTCAGTCAAGCTTCCTGTTCCTGTTCTGGCTGTTGTCTTGAGAAAATACAGAGAGCGAGTAGAGCTAAAGCTATGCTAGAGATGCTGCTACTAAATGATTGAATTTTCTGATGTACACAAAGCCAGGGTTATAGAAAAGGAAACATGAGATGAATTTGTGAGGAGTCTCATCTCATCATCACATCAAACTATTCGTGCAAAAATACTAGTCAGCAGGTCAGGCTAGGCAGCGAGGAAAAGGAAATGGAAGAATTCCTTCATCTCGTGCTATGCTCTTCTCGGCTTGACTCAGATCACTAGCAAAATACATTATTTTCTACCCCTACGTTGCACAATCCACATGCATAATTTTTAGTCTAAGATATTTTATTCCTGATTAAATTATAATTTTAAAGCTAAATGTGAAAAATTCCCTAAAACTATTTAAGTATATCTTCTCTTCACATTAACTTGCATATGGAGGTCGGAGGTGAGGTGAAACCAGACTGGCTATAGGGCAGACCCAATTTATGCAATGCAAAGATGAAAAATAAATAACATCAACTGCTCTACAGGTAGCAAGGCTAAAACCAAATCGGTTGCCTATGAATAAAACCAATGTCATTTGACTATTAAAATGTATAGAGAAAATTGTAAGTACTAGAATCTAATATAAACAGGAACAGGAATGATGACCTTTTGTCTATATTATCGAACTAAGAGGAAAGGTAAGCAGGTCAACTCAATTCAACGATCTATTTTGGGCAATTTCAGATTTTAATTATTCTACATGAATCAAAACAGCAAAAGCAAAGGTGGCAGGTCAGCAAATACATGGTAGTAAATGGGCTAGAAAATTAGAGGAAACAAATTAGCTGGTTGAGTTTGCCTTGCAAAAGCAAAATGCCTGGCTAAACGCAGCTCATGTAATGTATTATATCACAGGTACGACACAGACACATGATAATTTACTGTGTGTCTACTATGGGTGTCCCCAGTTTAGATTCTAAAATTAACAATTCCCAATGGTAAATGCAAATGGAGAAGAAACCTGGGCTGGGATACAAAATGTAAAAGCAAAGACTCAAGTTACGTTCTTGTTGAGGTTTTCGGACCTCAAAATGAGCTGTGAATTTATGGGGAACTCATGAGTTAATTGCCGTGCGGTGAACACACACACAGACCAATTTTATTTCATTTCATTTGGGAACTCAACTACTGTTCTGTTCTGTTCAAACTCCTCTTCTAATAGCCCATTTCATTTAAACAGGGCAAAAGGGAAAGTGGTCTCTGATCTGGCCCCACGTAAGACATAATGTACTAACTACTAGGAACCAAGTCTCCGTTTTTATGAACGTACTCACTAATTACCCGCCTTTAATTGCCGGTATTACTCACAGCGGCACCAGTGTGAAGCCCTCCCAGCTGTCATTACAGACAGGTCATCGGAGATTTAAACATGTGCAAATTGTGCACATGTACAGAAAATTAAAGGCTAATTATCAGGTCCAATAAATATTTCATTTTCTGGTAGGCATTTCAAATTATAAGTAGCCAAGTATTGAAATAACTGGATGTAATTAATTAAATTGAATTGAATTGTACATTACCTTTGCATTTGTCAATGTGGACTCCGGCACTCACAGTTCCAAAAAGAACGACGGCAAACACGTACTTGAACATTTTAATTTTTGTGGATGAGGAAGGATCTAAATTTGTATTGTGAGTTAATGGGAAACTTTCTAGCTCTGAAAGCTGAGTTCCTTCCTGCAGTCTTATTTATTCTATTTTGTCGAAGGCTAAAGACAAAATTATTTGTTTTTGAGTGAGTAATAAGGTTACATGAAACTTGAGAGATGGACAGGTAGCATAGCAGTTGGCTGGCTCTGGCTGCTTTTGGATGCTTTTAGATGTGGTGGTCAGGTTAGTTTACATAAGATAAGGACTCATGCTCTCTTGTACATTGCATTGGCTGAATGAGATTTGTTCAGTTGAGTTGACAGACAGAAAATTTTTCCAATGCTTTTGCATGAATTACATTGAATTATAATTTTTTTCTTATTATATAATTACCATTATAAGGTTGTTTGTATTCTTGTACGTGAAGGCTGGCCATTAAATCATGTATAATTTCTGGCGAATGAAAAAAAAAGTTGAGGACGACATGGAAGGATGACAAGATGAATTAGCATCGCACATTAATTCCCTACTCGTCGACTGCCACTGCATTGCAATTACCATTCAGATTCTGATAATAAATCCAAAGCTTGACAATCTGTAGAACAATTCGGATTATCCCTATTCAGGTGGACCTTTAGTCTGACACATTAGGCTAAGTCCAAATCCAAGTATTGAAGTATTTGATTTTGAGGTGATTCTTGAACACCACTTTGTTTCATGATTTTTCTGATCAGAAAAAGTGAAGGTTGCAAAGTAATTTAAAATGATGACCCCTGTCAGGGTTATATGACATAATGCAATAGAAACATAACGCAATTTTTGTAAAATAAGACGGAATGACAAATCAAGTAGCCTCGACCTTGCAATTAACAAGGCGAGTTGGTGATGAGCAGAGCAGTTAAATCAAGTTAACTTGTCACTTGTCACCTCGGCTGTCAAATTGTTGTCCAAAGCAAATCCATTGAAGGTACGTCGACGTCGTCGATGACAAAAGGAAAGACTTGCTCAGACTTTTATCATAACAAGTTACTACGTATAAAATGTAGTAAAAGGTCAAAGAAATTTGAATTGAAAAAGAAACCTTGATAAGCAATGACAAATTAAGGGTAGCAAAGCAATATTCCTATATTTGAGAAGGCAGAGTTTACTTAATTTTTCCTAATTGAGATAACAAGACAATATCCAGAGGCAAGACCCCAAGAAATTAATAGTTGGCAAGCACATTTCATAAATTGAACTTTTGGTGTCTTGTCTAAAAGGACAGTTCATTTTAGGTTTCCCATGGACGCAGCAAGAATGGACGAGACTCGTTGACTCCCGCCTGCTGAGCTTTAATGGAGAAACTTGGAAGATTCATGGATATTCTTCAATTTATGGTACAAGGTTAAAGGACGGAGAGCCCAGCTTAATAGCTTCATTTAGAAGGAGAAGTGTGCATGATTAAGTTTGAAATCACGTGAGACCATTTCAAAACGCCTAGAAATAACCCCATATTTCAAAATACACAAGAGGCAAAGGAATATCTCACAGATGATTAAGACTTAGACCGTGTAAAGAAATATATGTATGTATGCCAAGATGCTAAAATTCAAGATTAAAAATCTTTTAAGACTTTAAGAATTCCCTTCAGTAAGTGGAATTTTTCTTTCTATACGTATTAAATTTCCGATTTCGCAGATACTGCATAATTCTTTACCAATTCAACAAAAATGAGTACATCGTATGACAGGGAGACCTTTGATAAATTTATAATGAATTAGTAGCGTCAATAGGGAGAGAATATTGCGCAATGGTTCACCTGTTGCTTAACTTTAATCGTTCAAATTTAACTCATACGAGAACAGTTCACTTCATTAACCTTCCTTATCATTTTTGCCCATGCACAAAAACATTCATGCTGATTGTCTCACTCAAAGCGACAG
>WJEZ01003364.1:0-10984 GCA_009869925.1 Thalassaphorura encarpata
GGTTGACGTGAATTGAAATTAGCATTACATACATGCAATCACCCGAGTCTTAATTAAATAAGAAATTACCTTAATAATGAGTTCCACTTCTGGAACTTGGGCGGCATTGTTGACTTCATTGTCTTCTTCCCCTTCCCTATCCATGGCTTTGGAATACCGGGTTCGGTTTAGCCGAATTTAAGGAAGAAACAAGTAAAGACGACCGATAAAATTATGTCCTTATATGGATGTGGGTTGAAGCGGCAGCAGCAGCGTGTTCCCCTAGTTTAATATTCCACTTGTTGCTTCAGCTTCGGTCCTTCTCCGAATATGTATTTGGAGAGACTGAGCTGAGCTCCTGAGAATGAGTTAATCGGGCGTGTGGTTTGTGTGGGCGTCAAGAATCACCAAACAAAAGTTCTAGTCAGATAAACCTAAACCTCCTTCCTTAATCCCTACCCTTAAAAAAATTCCATTCAATGAAATGAAATGAAATGAGAAGGAGTTTCTAGTTGGCGGAAAAAAGAATCAACGAGGAATAAGGTGGAACTAAAGGTGGGCAAATTTCCTACCAAACTAAAGGTAGAAGTACAGCGCAATTAGTACAAAAACACGTCATATCCACTTTTGCCTCATCTAGTGTTATATCTAATCACATTAGAATTCCGAGAAATGTCTATTATGAAATGGTTTCTATCTCCACCTTTACATCATAGAAGGAGTAATTACGGTTAAACTTTGTTGCGTCAGCTTCCGGAATATCTTGCATTCCAAATTGCAACGTTTACCATGATTCAATACTTAATAATAATGAGATTACTGGAAAAATTTTAACTACAGTTAAATATTCGTGATGATCTGAAGTGCGTCTGTAGTCCAGACAGTATTAATCCAAGCTGAAATTAATTTTGAAACAAATTTCCGTAAGTTGTACTAAGTAACGAGTAACACACACAGTTCATGTTGATGAAACACAGTTTATTTGATATTTTGTATCGGAAGCCTATCATATTACGTTTTACTGTATTGTGAATTTAAATGATACGAGATTTTTAATTATTTCATTATGAAAAAATTAAGAATTTGGACAGCTCTAACATAACTTTGGGTTGGGTTGATTAAACACACAAAAATAACAATGTTCAAACTTTAGGAACATAAGCATGACCCAATCAAAAAATTAGTTTAGAAAATTAACGGAACGAATGATGCAATGGGCTCCAAAATTTTATTTAGACATTCAAAGAATAAGAAAAAGGTATTTGATTTTCCAGATGAGATTAGACGGTTAGTAGAAGTTAACTTCGAAGACGGAATTAGTAAAATTATTTGTGTATGGTAGTTTTGCGTTTTGCATTGTACAAAACGAGTGTTGAATGTTGCCCATCCTTGGGACTGAGACTGTGAGTGAGGATGAATTTAATAGGATCAAGTAAAAAAGCCTCGAGTGTAAAAATGTTGATTGATTGGTTGGAATTAGTGGGCCGTGATGCCAGAGGTTTTGGGGACGGTGTTGCCGATGAGAACCTCTCGACGTCATCACTTTGGAATGTCTGACCTTCTATTATTTCCATTTTACAAGATGCAGATGCAGCAGCGAACAGGCAGAGAGTGCAAAACTCTGATGTGAGTTTAGAATAACTCATAGCCAGGAATCCCACAACTCTTTAACACATAACACAAGTCCCAATCCCAAATGGAATTTCTGTGAGTGAGTGGAGTGCGAATACGAATACTACTACCCGAAAAAATGCAAACCTATAGGATTTATTATTAGCTTTTTTGCTAAAGCTAATTGCTGAGAAGCTGTTAGCTTAGCATTAGCGAACCACCCAACAAATAACCATGAAAGAAACATAAAACCCCGGCAAGTCATCAAGGAGGTGTTTCCCGATAAAATAATTTATTATTATTTTGTTGTTTTCTCATCAACCTACGTCTGACGTGTCCTTTCCTTCCTGGGTCATTAAATTAACCCATTAAAATTTATTCGAAAGTCCATGCCATGTGGTTTTAATCATTCTCCTTCAGTTGACGATGAGCGTACCAAGACCTCAGAGGAGCTCATATCATCAGAAGGCCCTGCAACAAATTCGGTAAGTTAGTTAATATTTTTGCTATAAGGTTTTTTACCCCTACTCCACTCAAATTTCGGAATCATAATGTAAAAGGTCGATATTTCACGTTTGGATTTTGTATTGGGACCAGGAAATCTGATATGTTATTTATAACGTTTACATCGAATGTTTTAAACCAGAATTATTCTTACCTTCGAGTTTTCATATAAGCTTGGGCGACGAGAAATTCGTTCTTTTTTCTCGTATGTGAATAATTTATTTGTTAAAATTAACAGAAATTCTATCCAACCATTCGCTACCTCTGAGGGTGGGTCAACTTCCTCTGGCGTTAGTTCAATCGGATCATCTGGGGGACCTCCGTCCTCTTCGCCAAATCGTCAATCACCAAATCACTCATCAACTCGCGGTATTGAGTACAGAGCTCAACAATATCCATTCGTCCCATCGCAAGGTAACTTAGTTTTTTAATCTTTTGATCTGAGTTTAATGTAACAGATTGAAATTAATATTCTGTTGTTTTTCTTTTAAAAATATTTTAGTGCCTGCCAGCGTTCAGCAATTATTACGAAGAATAGAGTCGCCTTCATCACCGTCCTCATCATCCAGTAATTCACCTACATCGCAGCTTCAACCTGTTATAAAGAAGCCAACATTAGTAATCAAGTCAACTGTAGTACCGAAACCGATACTTCAAACTGCCGTGCCTTATTCACTACCAGCCAAACCATACTCTCCTAGTCCACCTCCACTTCCTCCGAAACCGAATAAAAAACCAAAATCTGAGATCAATAATAAGAATTTTGAAGAAGTTCGGAATGCGAATAGTTCAACAAAGGATATCATTGATCCCAGTAATTCGAGAGTTAGTGAGAATGGTACAATTAGTGATTCAAGTTTTGATAAGAACCGTTTAATTGTGAGTGATATTGTGAATGACGTGAAGAATAGCAACTTTCTTAGTTCGCGATATGCTAGTACAAAATTTAATAATTTAGTAAATGACGGAGATCGAGATAGAACTACTAACGAATCCAGGAATAGTGATATAGTTAACATGTATGGAAGTGTGGAAGATTTTAAGCAAAGTGCGAATAGTGAAACTTCTGAAGTGGACAGTGAAATAATTGAAGTTATCGGTGGTGCGAGTAATGGGAATGCTAATGGTAATGGAAATGGTCCAGAACCAACGGAAATTCATACACATGAAAGTCCGATCCCGGTGAGGAAAAAGTTGAGCCGAGAAAAAGAGGAAGAGCGGTTTGAATCTAAGGTAAGTTTTCTAATTTCAATTTGACAAGAATTCCAACAACGAAACAAATGTAAAGGATTTTCTGTTGAAAGTTGCAAATATGACGAAACAAGGCGGAAGGAATGATGGTTGAAATGTTTTTATTTTGTAGGTGCGTGTTTATTCTCCACAGGCATTTAAATTTTTTATGGAACAGCACGTGGAAAATGTAATTAAATCTCATCAAGAAAGAATGCATAGGAGAATGCAATTGGAGTCTGAAATGGCAAAAATTAGACTAAGTGATGAAGCTCAGACACAGATGCGAAAAATGCTAAACCAAAAAGAATCTAATTATATAAGGTAAAAAATTGAAGTACGATATCAGTATTCAGAAAACTATTAGGAATTCCAACTTAATTAATACATTTAACATCTCTTCCATTCCAGGCTCAAACGTGCAAAGATGGACAAGTCATTATTCAAGCAAATTCGAATTATAGGGGTTGGTGCTTTTGGGGAAGTAGCTCTCGTTCGAAAACTTGATACGCAACATTTGTACGCGATGAAAACATTGCGTAAATCCGATGTACTACGAAGAAATCAAGTTGCTCATGTCAAGGCTGAGAGAGACATTCTCGCCGAAGCCGATAATGAATGGGTCGTCAAGTTGTATTATTCGTTTCAAGTAAGATTTTGAAAACGAAATCCGATTTTTGTAGATCTTTACTGGATCATAACAATGCATGTTTATTAACAGGATTTGGATCACCTATATTTTGTTATGGATTACATACCCGGAGGAGATTTGATGAGTCTACTTATTAAAAAAGGAATATTCGAGGAATCCTTATCGCAGTTTTACATTGCGGGTAAGTCAACTTTGAGATTATCAATGAACTTAATGTTAATTGTATTCGATATTTTAATCAAGTTCTTTTAAACTATTAGAATTGACATGCGCTGTTGAGTCAGTTCACAAAATGGGTTTTATTCATCGAGACATCAAACCAGACAATATATTGATTGACCGTGACGGGCATATTAAACTCACCGATTTTGGCCTTTGCACTGGGTTCAGATGGACACATAATTCAAGATACTATCAGGAGTCTGTATGTTGCCAGTGCAATGGCTCCCTTAAGAGGTAAGTTGACTGCACTGTGGATTTAATCTATATTTTTATTGGTAGGATATTTAATATTTTCGTCCTGTTACTTTAGGCAAATCTGTGGCTGTGAAAATGACGAAAAACCTTTGGAAAGGCGGAGGAAGACGAATGTACGATGTTTAGCTCATTCACTTGTGGGGACTCCGAACTATATAGCTCCTGAGGTATTACGGAGGACCGGTTACACACAACTTTGTGATTGGTGGTAAGACTAAAAATTGTTTTTCTACATAACAACTGTTTGCCAACCCAAAATACGAACTAAATTCAATGATTTTATAAACCAGGTCGGTCGGAGTAATTCTTTATGAAATGTTGGTCGGGCAGCCACCGTTCCTGGCACCCACTCCTGCCGAAACACAGTACAAAGTCATAAATTGGGCCAGCACGTTGCATATCCCAGCCCAAGCCAAACTTTCCAATCACGCTGCAGGTTAGTTTATTAATTTGAATATTTACCTAAACACTTTTAAAAATGGTTAACGAAGTTGTAGAAAGGTCTATTAGGAAAGTATAATTATATTAGCTCAGGGGAATAATAACTATCTGTTTTTAATTTTAGATCTCATCTTGAAACTTTGCACGGATCAAACGAATAGGCTTGGAAAGGGAGGAGCACACCAAGTCAAGGTGAGTAATCATTTCATTATTGTTTTAGTTCTAGAATGCTTTGCATAATGAAAATGAAATAGCTTTGTTTTTACTTGTGTAATCTGGCATGGGCTCACACGATTTTTCATATTACACTCTACGTCAACATTGACCTTAATGTTGCTCAAGAAGCACTGAGAAGCTTATCCTAATGCAGTGCTCATATTTTCTAGTCACACGTGTTCTTCGCATCCGTTGACTTTGATTCGGGACTGAGAAGAAGCCAGGCTCCATTTGTACCCGAGATTCGGTTCCCTACTGATACGTCCAATTTTGACCCATGCGATGGAGACAAACCAGACGATACGGAATCTTCACCCTACGAGTCAAATCAATTTCACGGATTCTTTGAGTTTACATTCAGACGCTTCTTCGATGATGCCTATAACGAAGATGGAGGTCCTGTTTACGTATAGTCAAAACGTACCTCCTGCAAATAAATCTCATTTTTTAAAACGAACCAGCTCAATCCTTTTTAGATGACTACAAAAATTAAACGCACGCCAAGAAAATCCAAGCAATTAGTAAAAAGAAAAGTTTAGGAGCATAGATGCATAAAAGACATAATCGAGGACGGAAATAAGGCAGAATTTTGACCATTTTTATTTCTTAACACTCTGATACCGTCCGAAAATTATCTTGCCCCAGGATTTAGCTTAGGAATGCGGGCATGAGGATTTGAATTTTGGCGGTGGAGGAAGGCGAAAGCATTGTGACGGCTTGGCCTTTCCTTCCGCGGCGGAATTCAAGGATCTTTCAAAACTTCAACTACTGCTCACTTTTCAGTTGGACTCTTGACATTTGAACAGGAAATAGTCAATTCTCATATCTTAAACAGTTATTTGTGTAACCATTTCATGTGATCGTTCCCTCTTGCAAGAATTTCTGTTGTGCCGAGAGACTGTTGTTCATTTTCCATCATTCCCCTTCATCAATTCAATTTCTTAACGCGTAGTTAGTTACTCAACTCAAGTCAGCCGGATTTCAGTAGTTATTCCATTAGACTGCGTGCTAAGAATACGATTGAATAAACATGTCACAGTCGCAGACACAAGAAACTTACGCTTGCTCCAGATGCTACGCTCGTCACCCATTTGAAGAACTTTCCTCTGGCCAACAACTCTGCAAGGTTGGTTTGGATTTGGATTGAATCAATGGAAACTGAAAACTGTTCATTTTATATCAAATTTTGTATTTGAAACATGTAGGAGTGCAGGGGATCTTACCCAGTTGTCAAATGTACCTACTGCCGTACCGAGTTTCAACAGACAAGGTAAAGTAATTAAATGTGTACATTTTGTTGCATCCTGCGTAATTATTTTATGCTTTAATGTTTCAGCAAAGGGTCAACATCAACTATTTGCAAAAAGTGTGAGCAAAATGTGAAACAATTTGGAAAACCCTCAGCTTGTGAATTCTGTAATATCATCGCTGCATTCATTGGACAAAAATGTCAGAGATGCACAAATTCTGAGCGGAAATATGGGCCTCCTGTAACTTGTGAACAGTGCAAACAAAAATGTGCGTTCGATAGAAAAGATGACGATAAGAAGGTAGGGTGTTTTAACGAACAGGTACAGGGAAAATTGTAAAATTATTGACAAGAATAGAAAAATGTTTTTGTTTTCAAATTCTTTTTCTTTTTTTGTTTTTACAAATTCAATTAGAATTAGCAGCACTAATGAATTGATTCCTTTTTAGGTGGATGG
The DNA here is from genome assembly GCA_009869925.1 of Thalassaphorura encarpata. NCBI lineage: Eukaryota > Metazoa > Arthropoda > Collembola > Poduromorpha > Onychiuridae > Thalassaphorura > Thalassaphorura encarpata. The sequence goes on from WJEZ01003364.1 coordinate 6,817, forward strand.
CAAGTTACTCTGCTGGCTCTGCACTTTAAGCTTCAAACGTGCACTCGCTAAAACTAAACAAACCGATCCTGTCAGACATTCTCATGTAAAATTAGGCTCTAATTCTTCTAGACATAAGGAGATCAGGTATAAATCATACTCTAATTGACAAATCTTCGAGTTTTGTGTTTAACGTCTGGACTGGTATTTACTTCAAAGGAAACCACACGACAAACGTCCACAGAGAATAGACGTTACAAAAATCAGTAAAGATGATACTGCTCCACCAGCCAAGCTAGCTAGGAGTGATATCAAGAAAGAAGATGTCAAAAATGCCAGTACTTCGGATCATGTTGTAGCGCTCACTCACTTGAGGGAGGAAATTGCAAATCTACAACGCCAACTTAATCAAAAAGACAAAGAATTAATGGCCAAGGAGCGACAGGTCTGAAACTTCCATTTTTTGGATTTAGCAGTAAAAAAAATGTATTAATTCTCATTCCAGATCACGGAATTCAAGGCCAATAATTTCACTATTGAAACTGAATGTCGTAACAAGTTGAAAATGGCTCAGAGAGAGCACGAAACGAAAGTTGAAGTTCTCACTCTAAAAGTAAAGCAATTGCAAAAGGAGGTAGCTTGTCTTTCCAAAGGCGTGAAGAACAAGTCCAGTCTCACTATCCTCCGAAGTGAGCGCGAACGTGGTAGTTCCGGTGGAGAAGAATCAAATTAGCTTTTAGTTTAATTTTATTCTGCCTACTCCTCGACTATTATTTGAAATCCGTCTGTGGTTTAAAATAAATCAAATTTTAATGTGTACCATACGATATTCAAATAAATTATTGGTTTTGGCCATTATAATTCAAATTCGGGTCTCAAGAAGTTTAAAATATCTCCAACTGATACACAGCCTTGCATGTGATGCAATTGAATAAAAAATATTTGGGAAGACAGACCAAATACGTGAGTCATTTATTAACTAGTATAAATCGATTACCACCACGAATATGAATTGAATAACAAGACATACAAAATCACCAATTATTAATATCGCACAAATTCTTGACACTTCAGTTAATTCTTTTAGCAGTTTGTCTAAAATGTTACAACAGCCAAATTCTCTCACACAAAAATGAAATCATATTCGATTTCATTAAAAATTCCCCGGACCCCAGGGTCAAACATCACTGGACCAAGACAAAAAATCAAAATAATCTTGTTGTCCAAGGTCATCTGACAAATATCGAATGAATCTTCCTTGCAAAAACAATCGAGGAAAAAGAGGAATTTCCTCACTGGATTATGCGCTTGCTTCGTCCCATCCATCGGAATCATATTCACTTGAACCAGATTCGCTATCTGACATTTCCACTGCAACACGCCGTGCTAGAATGGAAGCGACGTCATGATAGGTTGATGGTTTTTCTTCTTGTTTTGTGTCATTCTTCGTTTCGACTTTTCGAAGCTCAATGCCTAGAATGAGTGAAAATAATAAATATTTTAAAACCTTTTTTATGGGGTAAGTACTGTGACATTTGAACTTACCATCTCGAATTGCTTTAAGTAGTTCTGAATGTCCATCCCTCACAGTTGATTTTTTAGAGGATGAGCTTTTCTTAGCTGAACTTGGCCCGCTCCCGCCGCCACCTCCTCCATTTTGTCCATTTTGCATTTGTTGTTTCATAACTGGGAGAGGAAGTGGAGGTGGAGGAGGGGGTGAGAGCTGATTCATCAAGTCTTCGGCGGGTGGAGGTGGTGGTGATGGAGGTAAGTACTCTTCAGGAATGCTTGACGGTCTCAACATATTTTGTTCAATTGGTGTTGGTGGCGGTGGTGGCAACGGCTCATCGTCAAGTGGGGGTGGTGGGAACTGGTTCATATTCGAGTTATCAACTGGAGGAGGTGGTGGTGGTGGTGGTAGAGTATCCCTTGGGGTTGAGCGATTACTAGAAGATCGAATTTGTGACATGTTTGTTGGGGTATTGGCCAATGATGAATGTTGTGATTGCACTGAAGCTGGGGATCTGTTCAATCAAATTGAATTTAAAGTTAGACAACTAGTTTGGATGATGAACACAAAAGTCATAATTTAGAATTGTATAATTCTAAGGCACTGCTGGCTCATAAAATATAATTATGAGACTTACACTTAATATGAGAAAAAGCAAAAAAAAAACACTGACAACCAACAAAACAAATTCCTTCCTTAGGAAAACGACTTGAAACGATAAATATCACAAAGTACGGAAGTCAAGAAAGACATGCCTGACATACCCGACTGTACAATTAGGAGGTGGTGCAGGAGGTGGTTGTGACGGTCTGTATCCATTTGTCACACTGTTTGTTCTACCATTTCTGTAATTTTGTGAATCGTAGCTTTGAGAAGCAAGATATCTCTGATAAGCTTCATATTGTTGATGTTGTACAGTATTTGGCCTGTTGGACAATGACAATTGCAAAAGCACACAAAAAAAGATGACATTAAAGACAAGTAAGTGATTGAACATCAACATTGATGGCACAGATTTTTTGGGAGATTGAGATTGAACATTGAGCATACCTTCCATAATCAACAGGAGATGGACTATTTTCATTTTCATAAATATCCGGACGTTGTTGCTGTTGAGATAATATGCGTCCATCCGTTTCAACCATTGAGGGATACTGTTGACCCTGACCCTGGCCCATGTCCTGTGGTCCGCCCATGCCATCGTACTAAAAGTAAAAAATTCATGAATTTTTATTGGTTCTTTGTTACCAATTTTCAAATTCCAAAATTAGATAATTTCTCATACCTGGTTCCTGTAATGCGTTGTTGACACAGGCATAAGATGTTCACCTTGTTCTATTGCTAAGTGTCTCTGGCGCTCTCGTGTATTTGGCGGCTGTCTAACACGTTTCTTATGCCTGTTCTGACCCTCATGTTTTGGTTTGTGCGGCTGAATAGAATGTAATTAGCGTGATCAATTAAAATATTTGGTCAAAATAGGATGAATTGTCTTAAATGAAGCATCCAACCTCTGATTCCAACTTTGTAAGCAGACCATGAAAAAGAAGGATAAGGAAAAGAGATAAGAAGTTTAGCAAGTTATCACCACGATAAGAAAATGAAAAGTGAAGTGGCAAAATCATAAATTCATCCTCGCTTGCTGGAGTATTATAATTTTGCCATTCGCGTAATGAAACGGAAACAATTAGAAAGTGGACACAGATTAAATTATTCCTCATACCTTTCGACCCTTATCAATGGCTCTCTCTGTATCCTTTAGCATCTCTTGTCTCCATAAATCAAAAAAGTAACTCGGGTCTGTATAAAACTTCAGTCCATCCCTTCCATCGTCTCTGTAGACATTCAATTTGTCCAATGGAGGTGGTTTGTCACAGAGTTCAAAGGTTTTAGACATTGCAGCTGGAAGATTACTCCTCGCTACGACTTGCTGATCAAAACTCAAGGCTGACGTGAATGGCTTGGTGTTAAGACTGTCTTGAATTGAGGCTGCAACGAAATTACGAAATAGTCAGGTAACGGAATAAAAGCAACTGAATTAATGAAATCTTACATTCTTCCTGAATGCTATCAATTTGACTGACTCTGACAGCCAGTCTATCCACTCGTGCTTGTAAATTATTAGCCCTGGTTGCAATTTCAGTTCCAACACTGATAAGGTCCGTGAATAATTCTTGAGCATAATGAGACAACGAGGAGAGCTGCCGAATGACGTTGGACAAAGTTCCATTTGCAACTGCTTCCAAATCATTTTGTACTTTGAAACGATCTGGTAATGTTCCTCTGGATATATGAGAAGGTTCTACACTTCTTAGTAATAATGGCATATTGACTCAATTCGTTGTCTTCCTGACTATCCTGACTGACTCTTTTTTACAAAGGATCTGACCTAAAAACAAAGCAAAGGTTCAAAGGTTAAAATTTTGTCAAATCCAAATAAGTGAACAGCATAGCCATTAACGTATCGACCGGCCGGATATATTCAGATGGACGTAAAGAATTTCTGACGTTTGAGATCATAAAAGTCAACCAAATGTTTCTCACCTATTTTTCTTCAGTTGTTTGTTCTCAGGGTCTTAACTTTAACTGGCTGCTGGGATTAAAATTGTAGTATATGCTGAAGCCCAGCCCAGGAAACCCAATGAGGAAATTAAATGAGTGAGTAGTAGGAATCATGAGATA
>WJEZ01003365.1:0-10982 GCA_009869925.1 Thalassaphorura encarpata
CATGAACTATGAAAATGAGAACGAAATTGGATACATTTCAAAATTATTTGTATCTTTGCATCGATGAAAATTCAACGTGGGAATCAGAATGAATTTTTAGTATTAACTACATGACGTGATTTAAATACGAAAGCTTATAAGACTTCGTAGCATGGTCGTGACCATGAGACAATTTAGTCTCACCGTCTGTCACTTCCACGCTCATGTCCAAATCTAGAATTTGAGAACATTTGGGAAAATAGAAATTTATGGAAAGAGGCTGACTATGGTTGTATTTTTCAGACCTCTAAGTCAATCATTCAATTAAAATTCAAGGCTAAAGAAATCTGGAAGACTCAGGCTAACAGTCAAGCAATAAAGTCAAAATTAAACCGATTTGCTATTTATAGTTTTACCTTTTAAGAGTGCCGTAAATCCGAATGTGGGCATTTGATTACATTCCGTGACCCTTCACACTCATTTTTCATGTTTTCTTTCCTTTCTCTTTGGTTTTTGATTAGAAGCGGAAGAAGATGGCCTCCGGAGCAATGACGTCAAGCCCATCCACGGGTTCCTTCAAAGTGAACATAGACAAATGTGCCAACTTCATGCGTCAATTTCGGGATCCTCAGAGTCGGGAGCTCAAGAAATTGACAGCCAATCAATTCATGGAGGTTTGGAGTCACTACGATAAAGATGGTAAGTCAACTCAAGTCAAGTCAAATAAAGTCACGGCATTTCATCCCCAAACTTTTCTTTAAGTCTTCGAACAAAAGTCAAATAAGAACAAAATCTAATCCCATCCGTGTCAACCTTGGATCCCTTCGTTTGACATATCCTTCCAATTATTTAGCAGAGTAAAGTAAAGTTCAAAAGGACGCAACGGAAAGATTTACATTCGTATAAGGCACCAAAATTTTGGTTCCTTTCCAATAAAACTCGAAATTTCATGGTCCTATTATGAAAGGCGTAGTAAATTGGTCAGCCAAAACAACTCAAATTATAAATTTAAAGGCCTTAAACGTAGTACCCTCAATTTTGACTCTGTTTTCTCCAGAAATTAAATTACTAGGGCTTCATTATTAACAACAAAGAGAAGAAAATTCAAGGACGAATCTAGTCTAGTAGTTCTTTCAATTTTAACAAAGCAAACGACGTAGAATGGAAAATGGGATGGAAAATGAGGACTCTAGACTAGACTCTAGAGTACTTGGACTTAATTCTAATTTGTCTCTTAAGAAGAATTTGCATTGTATAAATTTCTTTTCGCTCTTACTCTTCAAGGTTGGGAATCCGAATCCGAATCTGGGGAACAACTTTCTCTCTCTTTAATTCGGCACTAAAGAAAGAATAGGAGAACCAGGGATAATCAGTAGACTTAACTTTTAGCTGTAGATTCTAGATTCTAGAATTTCTCCTGTAATAGCAATGCAATGAAATGAAATGCACCAAACTTTTGCGACGAACGGTGGAGGGTGTTAAAATTCACTCAGGCTGAAATCTGGAGCAGCGAGCGGAACTACGAACTAGTAATTCATTAAATTTTTACTCCTGATCATAATTCGTATTTCTAGTTTTAATTGATTCTCTCGTCTCACTTGAGAAATTTAATTAGGAGCATTATGATTTCCTGCAGTGGAAACGAAATAAATTCAGGAAGAAAGTAGAAAACGACAGAAATATCTAATTGGATAACTTTTCCACAAGTAGACGTTATGTTGAGTTTTGAATTATTGAAACCTAACTTTGTCAATTTTGGAAGACGTACGTACGTAGCTGATTAATTTAGAGTATTACCCGTAGTAGCAGAGCAGGCAAATCAAATCCTGACTGAATCAATAAAAATAAAATGAAAGGAGGTCAGATCATGGTAGGAACTCGTGTCCCCGTCATGTAATTTTAAAATCAACACAACCAAGACCCCTCGAGACAAAGTTGACATTTGTTTGTTTACATTTCTCTTCTCCTTCTTTGCAATTTTCAGCAAACGGATACATTGAAGGGACGGAATTAGATGGGTTTCTCCGGGAATTCGTTTCTAGTGTAAACTCTACGGATACGAATCCAGAGGTAAAGAGAAATAAATATTTTTATGCACAAGCAGAAGAAGGTTTGGTTTGGTCTTCAATTTTATATATTTTTTTCTCTTCTGTTTTAGCAAGTTTCTGATGCCATGTTGGTTGAACTCAAACAATGCTTCATGGAAGCCTATGATGACAACCGAGATGGAAAAATTGATATTCGTGAAGTAAGTTATGATTTAATTCTGGTCATGTCATTTTCATTGCATCGACTTTAATTTATTGCGATTGCAATCTGACCCAGCAAACAGCCCAAAGGTCTTCCGCCTACTTAAGTAGAACAAACTGCCTTAATCCCTTGGTAATGTTCAACAGAGCATGAGTTAATAATAGAGTAATATTTGTATTTATTTTCCGGACCATGTTAATGTTGTCATTGCCCAAAACTTCCTTCCGCTCAGTCAGCCATTTCTATTTTCATTTCCTCTACCCGGATCATCTCCTGTTCATTACATTACATTATGTTCAGTCAGTCAATATTAATAACGATATCATCATACGTTCTAGGGATTTGGCTTAGCAAACCATTATTTTGTTAGTTTTGTCCACAGAGCAGATAAGGATCTGTTCTGTTCTGTTATAACAAGGAAAGCACTTGAGGCGCTTTTAGTAGACTATAGTGATTGAGTTTTATCCTAAAGTATAGAGTGGGCGTAGAGGTCAAATTGCTATTTGCTATTGCTATTGCCAAAACCCCAAGCAAAGCAAGTAAATAATGCAAGTCCTTCTGTCCTGATGTAGGCATAGAGGTTATGATTTGTTTTCCAACCACTTGTACTTTCTTAGCAGTTTCCTTCCTTAGGCATGTTGAAGAAAGAAAGTGCTGTGCTGTGCTGTGCTGTGCTTGTCTGGAGAAATAATTCCTTCAGAAGGGAAAATCGATGAATTGAGGAGAAAACGAGCTTTTGACTTTTCCTCACCTGAAGCCATGGCATTGCCTTGGTCCTTCTTTTATTCTCTTATCATCACTATCTCCGTCACTTTGCACGTTACGTTACGTTTTGAAATATTACCAAGGTGAAAATAAGGCAATGGCAATGGCATACGCAAAGACCACGTCCCGTTCGCGTAACATTTTCATCTGGATCATTAAATTTTCAACACATGTCCTCGAGCTTGTCCTTTTTTCAACTTTAATATAATATGAGAACAAAATTGGAAACAAATGCAATGCAATGATAAAATTTTGTAACTGGAATTCTCATTCCTTGCAAATAAATGTAAAAAAGTGACTCGTTTAAAACTTTCAACCCATGCCCTGCCTCAACAGGACAGAGAAACTTTTGTCAATTCTAGACTAGATTCACGCCCTAGTTTCTAGTTCTAGCTAGCTACTTTACTTTGAGGATACAGGTCGTATTAAGCCCACATTTATTATTGAAGCTTACATGGAAAGCGCCTTCCCACGTCCAGTGTATAAAGTACAAGGACATCAAACGGAAGGCAATGGCAAATATTACCAAGCAACAGTGTTGAGGAAACTTTTAACCAATTTAGAGTTGCAAGTGAAGTTTAATCATGCATTTGCATTAGAATCACACGGCTACAAAATTACAAATGACTACTGTGTAGTTCAAGGGCATTTAAGCCTAAGCCTTTGGGAATTAAACTTGTTTTTGGCTTTGGGCTAAAAAGTTACTTTGATTTTGATTCTGGTTTCTGACTCAACTTGTCCACTTTAATTTGTGTCCGGAGAAGCCTTCTAGACTTACGTTACCAGTTGAACCATGTACATCTGTTATTCTTCCAAAAAGAGAACTAAAAACATTGGAATTATTTATTTATGTTTCTAGCTGGCTCAGCTGCTCCCAATGGAAGAAAACTTTCTCCTTCTCTTTCGCTTTGATAATCCATTGGACTCCAGCGTGGAATTCATGAAGGTAAAATAAAAACTTTTTGTACTACATGCGAGAATTTATTTATACGGAAACCCCACAATTTAGTGTAACACATGCGGAAATATAAATTTTTCTTGGTCAGGACGGCACGGTACGCAATGGCAGTGGCAGATCTAATTTTCTTCGTAAGACAAAGGAGAATTTGCAGCTGTAACGTATGCAACATATTATTTTCCTTCTTGACGAAGACGAAGACAGAACGTTATCTCTCTCGACAATATCGAGTTTAGAAGCATTTTAGTGTTTTTGTCTGTTCTATATAAGGCAGTGCTCGACTTCTTTGTCTAAGCAAGTGGATTAGATTCCCGTTTCATCCTTCGTCTTCGCATTTCACTTTCGAAAAGAAATGTGCGACAAGGGAGTCTGCTTCAGAAAGTTGAAGACCAAGGTGAAAAGGATGTCATAGATCAGGGTTAGTTATTTAAGGTATCCAAAGACATAAGCTCCGTCGTAGTCTAGTCGTAGATCTGCGGTCAAGGTCAAATCTACTGCATTGCCTAGACGTGACACAGCTGGGCATGGAGCAGAAGGTATGAAGAAATTGGACATAAATTGGATGAAAATGAATAACGACAGTTTGGTACGATGGATCGTGATCGTAGAAGACCTTACAAGGGAAGGATTTTAACTGATGTCATACTGAAAACGCAAAAATGAAATAAAATTCGTGTTTTGACACCAATGCATTAAAGAAGCAGAATTAATTTCGGTACACTTACCTCAAAAATTTAAATATAAAATAATAATACATGTACAATGTAAGCCAGAAGTCTTATGGTGAAAGCCTAAACAACATTTTTTATTTCCTTCTAAAAACATAAGCCGACCAAACCGAGGAGTCATAAAGCGTCTTTGCATCGAATTGTATTACTTTTATCCCATCCTACTACATTCCGCACTCCTATACTTATTTGACGTACTTACTCTTCTTTCCACTTTCTCAAGTTTGACTCGAGGGGCAAAGAGCAGAACTGTAGAACGAATGATAGACGAAGAAAGCGGTGAAAGGAACAAACAAAATGTTTATGACTATGGTAAAGCTCAAGTACATAGAAGCTCAAGTTTTTGTTCGCGGGTAGCCAAGCCAAAGTAGATTTTCTTTGCAAGGATCAGATTTCCAGCAGTTTGTGTAAAATAAATTTACACTGCCTGCCTTGCCTTGCCTTGCCTGGCTCAAGTGTTGAATAGTTTTGAGTTGAGAATTTAATCCGAGCTTGCTCCTTGGTTCCTGGGATTAATGCGGAGGCGTAAGTGAAAGCAAAAGCAAAAGGATAAACATCGAACATTGTTTGCTTCCATGATTAAACCATAAATTTGAATATGGTTGGTCGGTTGTCTACTAGCTTGAACTTTTTAATCAATCAATTGCCTCCTTACTCAATTCAAATTAATTTTTATCTTCCTTTCCAGATATGGCGAGAATACGATACGGATGGATCCGGATTCATTGAAGCGGATGAACTTAAGGTTTGTTTTAACATTTTTTAAATATGCATCAAGAAAAAAAAAGAATCCAATTCAGGGTAGGAAAAACTAGGACCAAATGGTCAATTTTCATTTTACTACCGACTATGTTTATTCCCATTTTCCTATTCCTTCAGAGTTTTTTACTATTGTCTTAAATTGTGTCATTTCCTTCATGTTATGGCATTTCTTGTAACTGAGCCAAAAAATAAGCATAAGTATAATCATAGGAAAAGGAATAATGTGGATACGTACGTACGTAACAACGTGCATCTCCGATCGAAACGACGTACTTGGTTCCAACAATAATGTTTCATTTCATTTTCATGGGTTTCTAGTAAAGAGAAATTCCCACAAATCCCAACGAAATATTTCCCATTTGCTTCTCTTTTTTGCTCCTTTGCTTGTAAATTGAAAAAGTAATGATCCCAAGTTCCATTTCCTTGTTCTATTTTGCGGGAAAACGAAGAAGATACATGAGTTGAGTTGGTTCGTGGTTCGTCCGACAAACACATGTGTTTCAGTTCACATCAGTTTCGCTTTCTCCTTCGGTCCATGTAAAAGTAACATTGCTTTTCGAAAACCGAAATATGAATGTGCATGCCTGCATGTGGATGTATCCAGGGCAAGTCATAAAACTAATACGAACGAAGGCTCCAGAATTCTGTACTGTTCTTTCCCACAGAGAAAATAAATAAACTTAAACGTAACGTGGATGAGGATGTCGGTACGATACTTGCATGCACATTGCATGCACATGCAGACTCCTGGATTGGATAGGATATCGTGATTCGGTTCTTTTCTACTGCCAAGATTTTCTCCCTGAGTGATTTCTCATTTCATTTTTTTTTCTCCTCAGAATTTTCTCCGAGATTTACTCCGAGAGGCGAAGAAGATCAACGATGTCTCTGAGGACAAATTGATTGAGTACACAGACACAATGGTAAGTTAAATTACTATTTTGGTCGTGGGATTTTGTCAAATTCTCAGGAAGGTACAGGTAGAATTTGAGAATTTATTTCCCCAGCTCAGCTCAGAAAAAATTGTCATTTCATTTTGTGTATTTCTTAATCTTCTCCACAGTTGCAAGTCTTCGATGCTAACAAGGATGGAAAGCTCCAACTTTCAGAAATGGCCAAGTAAGTTTTAACCGTGTGCACTTTTTTCTCCCTCATTTCTTCATTTTTAGTATTATTTTTATGTGCTCACTTGGGTGGAACATTATTTATTTGCTTGCATGAGATATGTTCAGAATAAGATGCAGAATTCCAAGTTATGTTCTCGTTACGAGCTGGCCGACAGCAGGAGTATTATATTTATTGTTGAAAGAAAACTCTTAAATCATTTTTATTGCTGTGATCCTGCCAAATGTAATGTCCACCTCATGTTATTTGACTGGCTAGACTACGCCCAGCCTAAAAGGAACTAGCAGGGAATTAAACTCAATTTAGCAACTTCTTTTATAAACGTAGACAAAAAAGACCAGAATCATTTATTTATTTGAAATTTTTATAAGCGAGAAATTATTATAATACATAAAAAGAATTTTGTGGGTGAAGCATTCAAGGGTAATTTCGGTATAAGTGGAAAACTTTTAACCAGATGAAATTAAGCGGAAACAGACTAGGATGAGAAAATTTTAAGGCAACTAAGTTAATCAGAAGCTTAATCAGAACATTCGTGTAATTTTAGGGTAATTGGTGTAATTAAGAAATGATAATTATTACTGCTATTTGAATTTATCAGGTTACTGCCTGTGAAAGAGAACTTCCTCTGTCGGCAAGTCTTCAAGGTAAGCGAGGTATAGACTATATTTTTCTTTTATTACGTGTCCGTGTGTCCGTCCGCATCTGGCCTAACCGTCGTCCATTGTTGTCTTGTATCAATCGTCTTCCGTCACGTCACTGGTTGTGGTGGTGGAACGCAAACGCTCCTGTCTGCGTGACCTCCGACCTCATCCTTCTGCCATTCAAATTTAATAGCTCTTTCAACACGTCACTTCTAAAACACTAACTACAATAATCCATTCACGATTAAATATTTTATCAGAATATTCACAATCATTTATCGTCAAGTGATAGTTTCCTAAGCTTATCAATTTTTCATTTTCGTATTTTCTACATGTATATCTTAATGTTTGGCGTTAATTCAGTATTCTCGGCATTACTATTGGGCTTTCCCTTTCTCCTTCAATTTATTTAACCATTTTCCTATTAATCAACCAAAAATGTAACCACATTACAAATTCACAAAACTTTTTATCAATGTGGCTTTCCAGTGTACGCCAGTTCATGTCGTAACAGTTTCATTATTGCCGGGCTGCCCCGATCTCCCATCCTTTCCAATTTTCTTGAAACAAATACAAGAACGAAATTGATTTAAAATTTTAAGCCCTTACCCGTCCATTGCGCTTACCCCGCAGCAGTTGAATCAAGAACTCTTGAGATCACACTGCCTTTCTACCCTACCCGTGTGTGTGACCCGTACAGTAATTTGTCATAAATATTAATCAACACGTTTACCCTTTCAACTCGTGTTGTTTGTTTTTGGTGTGTGTGCTCCGCTCTACGTTTGTACTCGTAATATGTGTCCCTTATTTTCCAAATTCCAAAAGCAGAGAATTTAAAGCTTGTTTCTCTTCTCTTTTTCCCCAATTTGCTTTTGCTGAGCAGGAAGGACTTGAAGTAAGTGATCAATAATCAAATCAAACAAAATTTGGGTAATCCTTGCAAAATAAATTTGCATGGTCTGCCCTGCATGCATCCGTGGATGAGCATGACATGTGAACTATGAGCTTAAAGCTTTTGTGTTGTTAGCCTGCCCTGCCAATGCTAAGCTTTAAATGTTTTGTGGTCTCATCTCAAGATTTTCTGTTCTTAGTCTTATTACATGCATTATTCAACTCAGGGGAGGTCGTCAGAAATATAGGGACATAAAAAGTATAACCTGTCTTTCTCATTGCCCAGCCCGGACGTTTATTCCTCAAATGATACAAAATGACTGAATTTACGATCTAAATAAATGCGATGGCTCTAGCTGTGGCCATTAAATGACCGCCTACGCGTGGCAAAGCCAAAGTTCAGAATATCCATATCCATAAAGCAACTTATTGGCGTGGTAGTGGTGGCACAGTTTTATTACGCCGCAAGAAGGAAGGAAATAAACTAAGACGGATTGTAAAAATAAAGCCAACGTCTTAAGACGTCGGACGGAATACATTGCCCTTTCCGTTTATTCCGCAGTCCAAGTCCAATGCTTTAGTTCCGGGGAGGACACAATGCAAATGTCACGTTGGTTTAACTAAACCACCTAAGTGCTCAAAGCCATGTCCAAGTGACTCATTTCTACCAAATTCTCTTGAACTGTTGTAAAATTCATTTTTAAAAACATAGCTTATCGCAATTCGCCCTACACATTCCAAGACTAACATTTAACCTCTACTTTTCACCTTTCCCTTCAAAAGAATTAATGGATAAATTGCGTGTTGACTTGACGTGGCTACCTCCTTGGGTTCTGGTTTTGACTAGGTTTTCTCATTTGCTATTTGTCTGGATCACCACAGTAGCAAGGTGATTTGGTGGCATACCGTACCACACCGTGATCATTATCCTATCCCAGATACTTAACTATGTATACTACTAGTATATTCTATCTACGTACACTACGTTTCACGAAAGTTTCAAATTTTCGAGGTTTACATTATACAAGCAAGCCACGCCTACGTGAGTGTTTAGTTACCGTAACGAGATACTTGACTCATATCGCAATCGCGTGGAATATGGGTCGATTCGGTTGGCTTTCCTCATTAGCAAACAGCGTCTAAAGCATGGCGGCTGTGGCAGATTTTCTAGANAAGCATGGCGGCTGTGGCAGATTTTCTAGAAATGTTACAAGCCAAAGCCAAGTTGACCCAACAGAGTCTTCAGACCAAGTCCATGTCAACTAAAGCTCTAGTCTCTCAAGAACAAGTAATTAAACTAGTTTTAGAGCTCCAGGCAGGCAGGCAGGCAGGAGACTTGTATTACAAGCCATGCAATTAGCGAGAACAAGAACCATGTTTGGCGACTTCGTGGAGCATTTTCGTTTTGAGACATGACAGAACAGGAACAATTTAGAAAACATTAAAACATGCAGCAGCCTGCAGCTAGTGCTGGAATAACTAAAAATTTTGAAGTAATACTTCTTTGGAACAGATTCACATGTAAAATATTAATGGTCCTAGTAATGCACCTTCAACTTGTAACATAGGTAATTGTGGGTTGAGACTTGCAATTAAAACTCTTGTTTCTTTTTATTGGCCTATTAGTCAAAAGAATTGAATCAAAATGTGTCCCAATGTTTGTTGTCTTGTCGTTTGAGGTTCATTTTTGGCGAATGCGAATGAATAATGAGTTCTGTCCTCGAAAGGACGTTGCGTGCGTGTGAAGCCTCAATGAGGAAATAATGTGTAATGTGAGAAAGCAACTTGGACTTGCAATTCTACACAAATTACAATATTGATTTTAGTTAATGCAAAATATGAGTAAGTTCAATTCTACAGTTGTAGACAAATAAGCATGGTGCAAGATTTAATGCATTTAAAAAATATATAGATTTGTGGTTTGTAAAGATTGAATTCGGAACGATATTGGTTTTCGGGCAAAGTCCTAAAAACCCAGAGTTGTACGAAGTCCCAATCCCGGTATAACCTTCAAATGGAATATCCATCAAGAGAATTGGACACAAACCGGATTAGTTAACTGACAGACTAACCCCAACATGAGAAATCGATTTCATGTCATCATTTCCATTTTATTAAGGAAAATCCAGTTGACTTTGTACCAATTATCTAGTTTGTTTTTGAACGTTTTGATTTATTGAGCCGGTAATTGTATAAATTATTGTCTTTTACAAATCCTGAATAATGGATTTGGCATTTCATGGGCATTATTAAGGAAAATCCAGTTGACTTTGTATCAATTATCTAGTTTGTTTTTGAACGTTTTGATTTATTGAGCCGGTAATTGTATAAATTATTGTCTTTTACAAATCCTGAATAATGGATTTGGCATTTCATGGGCTGGATGTGGCGTACTAGATAGTAGAAGTGGAAATCTGAGCTATTTCAACTTACTGCAAATTGCGGTCAACGATCTGGACAGAATTGGAGTTCTCTGATGGAATATCCAATTAAATTCAGGTTCACAGAGTCGATAGAGGAGTAATCGATTGGAAACGACGCTAATGGTCTCCCAATGCAAATAGTAGTAGCGCGAATATCATACCATAAGCTCCATTATATTTTATCGATTAAATCGCACTCCATGTATATTCATTCCGGGAGTGATCACGTGACGCAACCAAATGCGAAGTGCTAATGCTAGTTTACAAACTACACTGATGCGTACGTATTCCTTCTCATAATTTATTCTTGCAGTCAAGGGTACAGGACATTAGACTATTTGACACTTGAGTTACAATTGAACTTTCATTTGGTACTCCCATGAGGAAGAATTTTACTAATGCTCCGACAATGCAAGGCGACAGAAACCACGCTTGAGCCATTAACTTATCGTCGTCT
>WJEZ01003366.1:0-10982 GCA_009869925.1 Thalassaphorura encarpata
ATAATTCTTAATATTTGCACAAACCGGCCTACCAACATTACTGCAAATTCGCTATGCTGCTCTGCCCCATGAACTGAGCCCAGAGAGATATGACACGTAGAACTATGCAGTTGAAAACTTCCGAGTCCTGTCAATTACACTGCTGCTGCTGCTGCTAACCAGAGCACGAAATTTTTAGTTTTAGCTCAAAAGTAATTCATGATTTAATTAATACGGTTACAATCTAAAGTATAATTCGTTCACTTACTAGTACAAGAAAGGCATCGCAAAACAAGGTGGCTACACTTGAATAAAGGCATTTGATTTGATTTGAAGGCACAAGGTAAAATAATTTACTCATTAGTCAATGAAATTAGTAAAATCCTGACTTGGTTTCGTCTTTCATACTTATCCTTTTTTAGATATTTATTTACTGGATTTGAAAACATTATACTGTAGACTGTGGACATTAAACATGGATAAAATTGACTCACCTCTTCTAAACTTTTGTCCTAATTCCACTCGTCGTGTTCCAGCAAGACATTTGTTTTCAACATATTCATCTCTAGGCATTGGGTAACAAATAAACTCATCATTCCATTCATTATTGGATTTCCATCCATGCTATTGGTGAGTCAACTTACGTTGGAGCCTTGTCTCGGATTACTTTTTCAATTTGCTAATAATAACTTTACGTTCGTAACAGGATCTCAACATACGCACTCATCATGGCATCTCCACATTTTTCCTCCTTATGGTCTTCATCCTCCAGTATGAATACTAGTTTCATTTTTCATTCAATATTATAGGCATTGGGTAACAAATAAACTCATCATTCCATTCATTATTGGATTTCTATCCATGCTATTGGTGAGTCAACTTACGTTTGAGCCTTGTCTCTGATTACTTTTTCAATTTGCTAATAAGAACTTTACGTTCGTAACAGGATCTCAACATACGCACTCATCATGGCATCTCCACATTTTTCCTCCTTATGGCCTTCATCCTCCAGTATGAATACTAGTTTCATTTTTCATTCAATATTACATTAATTCTACAATAATTCTCTACAATAGTTTTATATGGCACTTATGAATGGTATATAAATTTCGCATTTGTTTAAGGTTTTTGTGTAATTTCAAGATTAGCTTCTACAGATTAATAACACATTCCATTTACCCTAAATGACCGTAGAAGCCTGAGTGTTTATAAAGGCCTGGGCTCAAATATAGGCCGGGTAGGAGAGCCAAATTTGGAAATAGAAGCCGGGTATCATATACAGGCCGGGCTTTTTTCTCTATGTTTGTGTCGAATAAATATGAAGGAACGCGTAGTAGGTCCATCACATAAGTGACGACGATACTGACATGGACGTTCTAGATGCACCTGATCATTTGAGCGACAATTCAAATTAAATTTAGCTTGTCAGTTCTATATCTCACGCTAATATTCAGAAATGAGCTTCTGTTTTTCTCTTGAAAATTTGAATTCTTAAGTAATAAAGGCCGGGTTCGTATAGAGGCCTGGTCTCATATACAGGCCGGGTCTGAAGCGCCATTTTTTAAATAGAGGCCGGGGTCTTATAATCGGTCATTTACGATACAGATTTATAATTTTCCAACTAATTAAGCATTCAATTCTTTCAAAAATTTTAGTGATAACGAGGAATATGTAGTTTTGCCTTTGTTTGATTTACAATCTTTATTCGCTTCGTTTTGTTATCTCATTTTTTGCTCCAATGATCGTATCCGCTCATTTTGGCTCATCTTCTTCTTCATCTCAAATATTTATCGTAAAATATCTAGGCTTCAGGTTACTCTAATCTACCCTTTGCCTTCGATGTTAATAAGTTTGTCAGGGCTAACTGTTATAAATAAACAGACCGTGAATCTAATTGACATCCTTGATATGATTTTGCTCTTATAATGGCTGAAAAAGCATACGCTGCCACAGAAAGACAAAATACTAAGTGTTTTTTTTTTCTTAAGACATGTTCGTTACAATATTATTTTGGTCCTTGCAAACTATATCTGGATAAACATATCTATGAAGGAAATGTTGATCAGCCACGTATGAGATGCACTTCTTTGTTATCATTAATGAAATTTTATGTTTCTTGTAGTATTGTTTTTCTGATAGAGTTAAGAATACGTATTTTACTGGATTTGTCTTTGTCAATCACTGGTAAACTATGCTCTTACTTTGTTTTTAGATTTGCTTTCAGATTTTGTCCGTTCACATGTTGTTTGCTTGAAAAATAATTCAAGTCAAATTAAATATTAATTTATTTTAAATTAATTTTAGCCTCAGTTAGTTTAGTTGGTTAGCCATTTTGTATAATTTGACTAATTAATGCTGTTCGTTTCGTTATAAACCAAGCCTATGAGGTTAAGGCTAAATGACGTGGGCAAATTGTGTTGCAGACACTACTGTTAACATTAATATTGTCAGTCAATATAAAAAACATATCATTCTCACTCACGCTAATTAAAAGTATGAGTGTGCCAAAGTTGATTAATTTTGGTTCTCTGTAAATAAATTCATAAGGAATTCCTTGAGTGAGTTTTGTATTTTGTTAATTTAATATATAATTTGTTATAATTAAGGATCATTGGTCCTAGGACAGTGTTGAGTGGAATAGGCGGCGCATTTGGTGAACAAAGACCCTCTGTAGAAAAATATTTATTATGGCTACCAACTCGTTTATTTGTTACAGCTAGCACCTAGTAATTCGGTTAGGTTTTCTAATTAAACAAAAAACCCAATATGATGGTAATTTAAATAATTTAGAGAAGCCTTCTAAAATTACTTCTTTACCTCCTAAACACAAGTAGTAAATAGAATCAACAGTACAAGGACAGACCGTAAACAGAAACATTTTACTAGCTAGTGCAGTGTGATTCATTCATATCAATCCAATGTTTTTAACACATTAAAATTCCTGCGTCAAGTAATAAATTCCACTATGATATCAACAATTCACTTTCCTTTTTCCGAAATTAAAAATTATTACAGTATACTTAATACAGCCTAGTTCTTTTTTTCTGGGACTGGATTGAGTTGACATAAGGGCCTACCCAAGGCAGGACCCTTCTCAAAATGTTTGATCAACACTGGAAAAACCTCATGGCCTTCTGGGGTAAATAGATAATGAAATATAATAATTACTTGACAAAATTTTTTGACACTAATGCCTTTGATTTTAAGCCATGTATTACATCTTGTTGAAAACTCAAGACCAAGTTGGAGTTGTTGTTGAGTTCTACAAGCGCAGGATTTTTCTGGATAAGAAAACTGAAGATTTGATCAAGAGTATTTCATTGACACAGGAGGAAAAGAAAAGAGTTAAAGAATCACTTGCATGGCATAAAAAATTCCACAAGAAGGAATTGCATCGGGTCAAGAAAGTTTTGAAGAAGCTGAGCACACTGCGGGAACTCATGATCAAAATCAACGAAAAATCAGTACGTAGCATAATATAAAAATATAAATAATATTTATTTAGTATCCTGCTAGTATGTACTCATCTTAATTAATTTTATAATTTGTTTAGCTGAAGGACACAGACTACTTGAGCGTGGTAATTCTTGTTCTCCGTTGGGGATTTTACAATGACTTTCATCAAAACACAATCTGCCATCTTCCATTCCTCAAGGAATTCCTTGTCGTCACCAAAAAAGTACTCAAGCGAATGAAGTGAAAAGAAAAAAAGTTCAACTGTGGAAGATTTACGGAAGAGTCAGTTGAACATACTGAATTATAATTTCCATAATGCAAAATCAATTCAAACCAACTTGATTAAATTCCACGGTTGAAAAATTGACTTAATTTATTTAAATTACTTGCGACTATAGTCAATGATTCTTCTTAGAAATTAAATTTGGCAAAATTCATGATTCATTCAAATGGAAAGTATAAAATAATAGCTTTATGATTCATGATTGTTACACTTTCACATTTTTGACGCATGTATAAGATGACGTATAGGGTTATATGTATTCAGCATAGCTATTTGCATTAGGACAAATAATTTCATCAAATTAACTATCTTGTTCTTGTCGTTCGCGTTACCTTAAGGCCAGGCCACCAGACTGAGGTGTCTGGATCTCCAAAAAAATGACACTTTCGAAGAATAAACAGGCCTTCTATGGTAAATTAAAAAATTAATTAAGTTGAACTTAATGACTGTACAACATAATTATTTTCAGAAATGTTTTGGATCCTCGTCGACCATAAATATTCAGATGGACATTGAGGCTATTAATTTAGAACACAAAATCTACGAAGACAAGCAAATGAGAAAATTCCTAAAAGGACGAGATGGAAAAGAATTGGAACGAAAATCCCTTGCAAATTCTATAAAATCCTTCAAAAAGGACTTTTCGCGTGCCAAAAAAGTAAACAAGCGTTTAGCAAAACTTAGAAAATTGATGAACAAGATCATCGATAAATCTGTAAGCGTAGAATATTTGCTAATATTACTAATACATAATTTTGTATTATTTGTAGCAGGATTTTGCTTTGTTTTGCAGAAAACTGAATGACAGTCTCACAATTTTAGTCCTGCGTTGGGGATTCTACAATGATGAGGAACAAAATACATTGCAAAATCCGGACTTTCTCAAAGAATTTATTCGTGAGGTAGAGCGAAGGGTAGATCGGTTCGAATAAACATCAGGGAATCGTCGTCATACAATAAATGTGTTCTTTCTTGACCAGGCAAAATACCGTCTGTAGCAAAAACAACTACTTTTTGCTACAGACGGTTCAATTCAAACCAAAACTTTATAAAATCAGACTAACTGTGAAATAAATTTGAGACAGGGACTAGCAAATTTAACTGCTGTTTAGTTTAGTTATTATCATTGATTAGCTAATTTTCATTGACTCAAAAAAGTAAATCTGTATAGCTAAACTTTTGTTTTTTTCACCTTAGTTGAACTTATTTTGTTCAACTACCAATTTTTACAGAATACAAATGGCTGAATGAGTCGATCAGAGAACAGTCAACGAAAATAGAGTCAAAGTTGCTTGTACTAATAAAATTACAATTCGAAGTTAAATTAACTTAAAACTGTTGAATCGGAAAATTCCATGCCAGTGTGTCTGTTTATCTTACTCGTCTGACAATTTTCCTTCGGTTCAACGCTACTAGACACTTCGCTAGAATTAACTCTAACAGGTTTTGCATTTTTGACCTCGTCTTCCTTTTCTTTCTTCCAAAAATTCTTTGGACTTGAAGTTATTTATCACATTAATTAATTTTTTTAATAAAATCTGTAGAACTGAGAAATGTCCAAAACGCATATAAATTACAATATTCCGATATTTTTAGTAGTGTTTGTATTTGTGCTTTATAAAATCTCAAATAAATCCCTCTTCCTGCATAAATATGAACATAAACAAGAGCTTAAACTGATGAAGAGTCAGAGATGAAAAGAACAGTCAAATTTTGATCTTTACAAAAATCTGTTTAATGAGGAAATTCAACTTGGGAACATTAGAGACAAACTTTGCACTAAAAATGGTTGTGACTTAAGTAGCCGTCATTTAAAATTGGTTTTAAAATAAGTATTCTTTCGGTTCGCATTCGCATAAGGCTTAATTCGGAACCAAGTGCCAAAGTCAGAGTAAGGTCATTTAATATTTTTCTTTATTTTCTCATTTCTGCTTGTTGCAGCAAAAATTTGTCAAAACAATTTATCTCACTCATATCACACACTCATTCTCATCTTACTTACTAAACATTAGTTGAGTGAATGAGCTTTAGGCCAACTTCAACGACCACAAAAAAAAAAGAGTTCGATTTTGTCAACACAGCGATTCTTCTCTGCAGGCAGAAAAGTTGAACAGATTTGATCAACGGCTAATCCAAGAAATAACGAACACTTTCGCTTTCGTCTCCTGCACAAGCAAAAACAAACCAAGAGTCCAATACTTAACATTACGCCCGCCCTGGCTCCAGTCTAAATCTAAACTCAAACCACATAGTACTACAATTTTTACTTTGAACGTATCTACGTTTCTGTTTTAAATTTTACAAGTCATTTGTGTTTTGAATTTGAAAAATGGAATTTGATCCTAATACAAGAACTTTGTACATCTGCAAGTGTAGATTTGGATTTAGTAATCCACTCGGTTGTTTTGAACACATTTCTGGAGATCATCCGAATAATGCATTTGTTGAACGAATTGAATTAGGACCAGTGAGAGAAAAGAAACCATTTCAGCTTCGACCATTTAATCCTACAGTTACTCAACTTGTTTTTTATGCAAAAAGGTGAGGAAAGTTGCAAAAAATATTTCTCTCAAATGATTCAATTTCAATTTCATTGTAGAAGAATTAAAATTATTTTTATATTGTAAATTTAGCATGCGAAAATTAATTTCATTCTGATTTCGGTTGATTTTAGGATTGACCGACCCCAAAGAAAAAAGGAAGGAGCCACGAGGTTGACCTGTTCATCTTCAACTTCATTTGCAAATACAAATGGTGAAGTATGAATTTACTGTGTCTACAGACAAAATCATTTTGGAGGCAAGACGAGTGGTTGAACCCAACGACGACTGGAAACTTCTCGCAGAGGTTAAACCTGTGGTAGAATTGAGTCGGGTGGAAAAGAAAATGTAAGCTAAAATGTTTAAATATTTGACTCTGATTGTAAAAATATCCAGTTGTCTACTATTGTTGAATTTTATTTAGTTCTAGGGAAAATGTCAACCAAGACAAAATGGAGAAGAACATTCTGAGAACCCAAGAGATGGACCGAACCTCTTCATCCATTGCTGCCACTACAACCAAAGATTTTAGCCTAAAAGAAAAGGAACCATCCAAAATGAATCTAAGGACACACCCAGCTCTGAGGATTAAAATTGTCCGCAAGCATGGGACATGGTGTGTGGAATAACATAAGTGCCAACAATAAGACCGATTGCCTTAGCCATGACCCATGGTGACCTTGTCGCCTGTCACGTATTATGACTTTTGGAAATCTACGTTTCTATTTCAAATTTTAAAATGATAAAATTATCTGTTCTACGTAGAGTACAGCTTCTTATAAATTTCTCAATTCTGTAGAAGTTAATTGAAAATTATTTTTAATAATAAATACATACGTCTTGTCATTTGTTAAATGTATTTTAAATCATTATTTTTACAGAGCATGCAAGGGATAAATTTATAATTATTATGGTCAACTCTATTTCTAGAAAGTCAATTTTTTGTATCAACGACACTTTCTTACAGAAATCGAATCCCAAAGTTTATATCTCAAAGTAAGTAAGTCGAATTAACCCATAAACAAACATGCTTAACTGCTACGGCCAACTTAAATTAAATAAGGCATGAGGTGGATACGTGTAAAAATAATGCTGTTTTTGTGTGGAAATTAACAACAGTGTTTTACACAATTGGAGATTAAAAAGAGTGTGAAATCATGCTTGTATGTTTTATTCAATTCTAGTTCTTAGAAAATTATGATACAAAAAATTATTGATGTTGAGGATGAGGTAATGAAGGATGGATTTGCATTAATTAGCATAGCAAATGTTGTCCACCTTGGACTTTTTCACGCCTCGCCGCCAACGCGAAGCCAAGATTTAAGATTATGACAAATTGTATTTGTACATTTTCATGGAAATTAGGTTTGCTTATACATTTGCTTTGCTTATAAAGACTCAGAATCCAACCTTAAGTTTTATTCAGTTGCCATTGCCACTTTGCTACTCTTGGAACTTAAAACTCAACACAGGACGTAATCATGGGACAAAAATTCAATTTTGTCTTTGTGCTCATTGCGGCCGGAATTCTGAGCATTGTCAACTCCGCCCCACCAAAAACAGCAGGAGCTGCTGGGGTACAAAAATTAAAATTTAAACTGTCTGGAAGGTATGACCACAACTAATTCTTGTAATTTCAAAATTTTAAACTAATTTTGCCTTGTTTTTTTAGAAATCTTCTAGACAAAGATAATCTTGGAACAACAGATGGTTATGTTGAAATATTTTCAAGCACAGACGGTGGAAGAACAAAAGCAAAGGTTGGAAAAACTGACATAATCAGTGACAAAGAAAATCCAGACTGGGGAAATGTCTTTGAATTTGACTTTGACAGGAGTAAAAATCAGGTGAGTTCAAAATTATGCAAATTTTCACGCAGTGTGTAAAAAACTGAATTATTATCTTTACAGTTGTGGTTTTTCCACGTATGGGATGAGGACACTGGGCGTTCAGATGACAGTAAGATTAATTAGCATAATTATGACATAATCTTTACGTGTATCCATGGTGTGAATTTATTCAAGTTTTTATGATTTAATTTTAGCCGTTGGGCGAACATGGTTCTCAGTAGCTGACTACGTGGATCAAGGGCAATTGGCAAATGTTAACCTTGACAAGGGAGGGTGAGTTTTAATCTCATTTTCATCCTAGCGTTGAATGCTAATTTTTTTTTGTTAATTAGATATTTAATTATTCAATCCGTGGATTCACAACCACCACCGGATGCTAAAACACCAAGAGGATCAATTCCACTTCCACCAGGAACTCCGACTACACAAACCTTACGATTTAAATTATCTGCCGGGTAAAAAATTAGTTCTGATAACTAATCAAAAAATTACTCAACCAATAAATTAATTTATAGAGGTCTTCCTACAAAGGATGATAAGGGATTTATTCCTGGGAAATCTGACCCTTATGTAATTGTATCTGTGAGTGATGGACCTTCTGGAAAATTGAGGTCAGTAGGTCGCACTGCACACGGTCACTAGTAGCAGTAATCCGGTATGGGGCGACGTGCTCACTGTTGCATGGGACTACTCAAAGGATCAGGTGGATTTCTGAATTATTAATTAATTGATTAACTGAATTAATTGAATATTCGTATGCAGCGTCTTCACTTCAAGATTTACGATGAAGACAATCTTCGCGAGGATGACAAACTTGGACTTGGATTTATGGATGTAATTAGCCAATTTTTATTAATTAATAAAAATAGAACATTAATTAATTTGAAAAACAATTGTAGCTGAATACTTACGTTGCCAGAGGACAAGCCTACACTTTCCCACTTCCAAAGCAAGGGTAAGTATTTTATCAACTAATACATATTTGATGTATATTTATGAAAAAATGCTAATACTTTATTATGGTCTTTAGAACTTTTACAGTTACCAAGGCTTAAGCCAGGATTCGTTGATTATGATGAAACTGAAAATTACAAAAAATTAATCATAGAGCAGAGCAGTGAAAAGAAAAATAAATTGATGCATAACTTAATTTTGCTTGTTTCTTTAAATATTTATGGGAATTGCCTGTGTATTTTTAAAATAATTGAATCGGTTCCATTTGTCTTTGATGTCAATTAGTCGTTGAGCAAAGACTGAAAGACTCCATAGTAGCGTTTCATAAAATCTAAAATCATTTAATAATTCTGCATCCACGTAATTTTGATAAATTTTTTGATGTCCATTGTAGCTTTAATATTAAAATTCTTGTACCTCTGCGTAGCACGTGCGATTTGTTCTTCTGTCATTAACTCTGATTCTACGTAGATTCCAACATTAGACGTAGAGTGGTTCTTCGACGTCTTTGAATTATTTGATAGTGATGAGTTGCGTCCTATTAATTCAATATAAGGTGGAAAAGTTATACTCAGTCGGTGTGAATGAATTTTTAACAATGTCAAAAAAATCTTGACCTTGCTCCCCTTGAGCTTGACTTTTGCTCATATCTTCAACAAGAAAAATTATGATAAACACGCCCAAATATGTGTTTCGGGCTGAAATTGTATAAGTAAAAGTAGAATTTTATTTAAAAAGAATTAATTCGATAAAATTTTACTGTGGTATCCAAAACGCATAAGAGATGTGACATTGTATCTATGATCAATTGTAAATTTCATCCAATTTTGATAAGGTTGCTGCATATGACAAATTGTACGTGAGATGAACAACGGAGGATTTTATATTTGTGGCTTTAAATAAATTAAACTTGATTTTCGTCACAATTTCAATGAAACCAGAGTCAATTCCTCGTAATGCGCTGAATAAATCTTCGTTTTGAGTTTGATTTGCAATTTGAACGTTCCCATTTGTGTCAATCATTTCCATTTCAACTACAGCATCAAGTGTAAGTCCAAATAAAGGGGTCACATAGCCCTTACCACCATAAAATTGAGCTCTAATTCCTACGTCAGGACAAAGTCCAGTAGATATTTCAAATCCTCCGTTATTTCACAATTTTTATCGAATTTGACTAAGGAGTGCTCCTGATTCTATCATAGCAGTAGCATCCAAATGATTGAGCTTGGTTTGATTCAAATGTTGCAAAGAAATTACAAGAGTTTCATCGGAATGACCAAATGAAAATAATTCTGCTGAATGCCGAACACTTTCAGAAACAATGGCCAAATTTCTCTGGTTGTTCGTGGTATTTGTTAGATCAGAGACCAAAGTCGGATCAGAATGGCTCAACTATTTTGCATCAATTGGATACGAACAAAATAAAAATTAGCCATGACACCACATTACATTTGACTAGACTACACGATTCTAACGAATCAGCGTTCTGCCTCAGCAAAGAATGAGTTTGATAAGAAAATGAGAGAAATTGCAAAGTATATGTCAGTGGTACTCAGGGTTGGCAATAGGGGTTTTGGAGTGTTGGGGTGGGTTTACGGGGTTTAACCCGGGTTAAACCCTATAAACCCGCTCTCACAAAATCAGGGTTTTGGGGTTTATAGTTTTCTGGGGGTTTTAGAATGATATGAGTACAATATAAACTAACGAAAAAGCATCAGTAGTAGTAAATGCATCGTAGCATGAGTTCCATGCCTTGTGATTAACGGGTTCTGAACTCCGATTAACGATTAAGAATTAATCTGGCTCATTTTTTGGATTATGATTAATAATATTTTTGAGCGAATTTTCGTGACTAAATTAAATCGTGATTAACGTAATTCGGAGAGTACGCGGGATTAAGGATTAGGATTAATTAATCCG